>CAUDNR010002001.1:37264-98644 GCA_958430865.1 Entrophospora sp. SA101 | reverse complement strand
ATTTAGACTAATACTCGACCATCATATCTAAATTTGGCAGTAAGGAAAATAATTTTTTAACCAAAATCACGTGAAACTCTTTTTTTAAAGAATTTGTCCACGTGGCGCAGCAATAGGACCGAGCCAACCATATATATGATTGACAAATAAAAATATTTTTATTACAGGCAACTTCGTCGCCACTGTCATGTATATTAAATGTACATACTCCTCGCTCTAAATTTTCTTGATCAATTGTTGTACAATTATGCAAAGGCTGCAGAACTCATCAAAAGCTTTAACTACCATTGCTTACTTATTTTTCTAATATTAACAATGAATAGCAATGGTAGAAAATAAACCAGAGTTATATCATGGTGTGAATGAAAATCATGCATGGTCTTATAATTTAATTACTCTGCAATTTTTTTTAAAAAAATAGTTGCTTCATGACCACAAATTTTCTATAATAGTATTTGCAACGAATGTGACTTTTGCATGTCTAGCCAGCATAAACAAAAATGAGTATTTGGATCAAGAATTAGGACATTTATTTAACTTGATTTTTTATCTCTCACAATGAATGTTTCGCCTTCTTGTTTTGTTCTCATTCTTCCCAAAAAATTCAGTTTAATAAAGTCTACTAGCAAAGTTCTTTTGCAGTTTGTTATAATTACAATTATTAACAACAGCAATAACAGCAACTTGTAATTTGCATAACAATTACACAATTACAATAACAATTACTAGAAAAATGGTTTGAGGGAATTGCCTTTTCAAGAAATCAAATGGCAAGAATCTGCACAATCAACTTGAAATAAAGTTGGGTGGTATCATTTTCATTCATTATATTAAAGTGTTAATTAACCTTGGACCTTTTAATGTATCTATAGTGATAGTAATATTAATTTTACCTTATCAATAACAATGACATTTTTCACTCTTGGATCTCAATTAGAAATTTTCTAGGTGAAAACAAATCAGTTCACACAAGAAACACCCAAAAAAGATCACAAATTACCTTTGTTAAATCAAAGCACTCGTAGTATTATTATTTTTTAAAATTATATAAGAAGGTTTCTATTTCATATTGGTGATATGGTTTAAAAAAAGCATGATGAGTAATAATAGAAATATAACAATTATAAAAATTCAAATTTATTTATTGCAACAAATATTATTATTTTTTTGATATTCACTTTGGCTGGTTTGTTGCAAGCATGTCACAATATACTATTACTTAGTGCAGATGTGTTTAATTAGAGTTTGGAAAGAATATGAATTGGAAATTGCTTTTTTGGATGAATATTTTAAATTTACAATTATGGAATTAATAATTTAGTTTAGATTATATTAATAATAATAATTAATAATAAATTTTTTATTTTTTTTATTTTCTCATTTTCTCATTTTCTCTAAATTATCCTATGATAATTAATATATAAATATATATATATTTATATCTCATCCAAATGTCTTTATCAAAGGTAATATTCTATTATGAAGGATTAAAAAAAAACAAATAAAAAAATCTTAAAGCTAAACCAATCTATTTTCTAGCTTCTATTTGACAATAAGAATTTTACTTCTTTCTTCTTTAATTAAATCTTCTAATGCAGGCACAACTTCAGGATTTGTGATCTTCCATAAATCACAAAAATCCCTTGCTAAATCAGCAGGGTCATCATTAACATGAACATAAATGGTTTGTGAGCAACCTTTCCCAAGTACAACATTAATTGTTAATAAACATCTACCACGTTCATGTTTATCAAAACATCTTGGTATCCCTTTTAATGTTTGGTAATCATTAACATTAACTTCATCTTCATCAGTAGGTGGTGGTGAAGATGATGGCAGTGAAGGTGATTGGTTCCAATATGGATTTGAATCAAATTCTGGAGGAATAAAAGGTATATTATAATTATTATCTTGATATGATTTATTTTTCATATGTTTTGAAGCTGATTTATTATTTTGATCAGATTGTGAATCATTAATAACAGATTTTGATTTTGTTGAACTATTACCATTATTATTATTATTATTATTATTATTATTATTATTATTATTATTATTATTATTATTATTATTATTATTATTGTTATTGTTATTATTGTTATTATTATTGTTGTTTTAGTTGTTGTTGTTATTATTAAATTAATTAAATTTAAATGTCAATGTCAATGTCAATGTCAATATTAACGGCGTAGATCCCCCAAAAAAATATATCTAAAAAAAGTATTTACTGGAAAGTTTAATTAAAAGGCATATATATACAGTCTATATTTGTTATTATTGTTATTACTATTGTTGTTGTGATTTTAATTGATTTGTTTGTTTCCCCTGCATTAGAATTAGGGCGGTTTCTTCTTTTCCACACTTATAATTATTTTAATTGACTGATTGCAAGGTAATAGATAAATTCGCCACATATCCATATCCAATAAATTAAAGACTAGGATAAATAAATAATAAACGGACCAGCTATTTTGTTAATTGCGATATTACAACGGTAAATATTAGTTATATTTTATATTTTTGTGGTTATTATTATTTTCGGATACCTGCACTTTATTATTTATTAGACTAGCGTGATAAAAAATGATATTATTGTGTGATAGGTTGGTTATACTGAGTTACTAATTATTATTAATTAAACTTATTAAAGTTTCCATTTTTCATTTAATACTCGTAATAACAACTTTAAACGATAAAATAAAGTTTAAATTCCGTGTAATCTCTCACTCATTGATTAATGGTTGATTGGTTCATTTCTTGATTGATAGATTGATTGATTGATTGATTTACTCATTCATTCATTCATTCTTAAGAGAAAGAAAAAGAGAAAGAAAGATGGTTAATGTATATGCGTGTGAACATCCTGATTAATATCTGGTATTTTACAACAAAGATCTTAGATTTAAAGTTCACGGACATTATCAACAACGAAAGCAAAGCGCGGCAAATCTCATTTTTCATTTTCATTTTCATTTTATTCACATGGATATTCTCAACGCGTGGGTGAATCTTGATGTTTTAACAGCACGCAGACAATAGTTAATTACTTTATTGTTTGTGAATACGAATAAGTCAAATAGAAGAACAAAGTTAGGAAGAATAAGTATCAAAACGCCAAAATGATTGCGGTTAATGGTAGTAATATTAAAAAAGATATTATCAGTATACACAAATAAGCATTAGTAATTAATTGATCGCACGATTATAAATAGATTATAAATTTATTTATTAATTAATCTATCAGTTTTTTTTGTTTTTTTGATTTAAACTTAAAAAAAATTGATTCTTGATTTCGACTTAAACTTAAAAAATATCATTTTTGATTTATTTTTTAGTTTAGTTTGACTTTTATCTTCAATCATTTCATAACCTTATCGTTCCAATTATTATTGCCTTGGCCATCTCCTTTCACTTATCATTATTATCAGTCATTGAACAATTCGGAATGGAAGATTATTGGAACCGAATGGAATAATAAATTGTGTGCTATTATTGTTGTTGCCTTAATTGCAGGCATTTATTATTATAATAATGTTATTGTTATTACTATTATTACTATTATTACTATTATTACTATTATTATTATTATTATTATTATTATTATTATAGAAGGACATCTATCTTTATATCTGCTATTACGTATATATGCGCGTGCGTGCGTATATATTAACTAATATGGATCACAACAACAGCAATATCTATTATTTTTATTTGTACTTTTAATTATCTATCAATCTGAACTAAACCAATCAAATAGAAACCGGTGCGGTTAATAAAAGTAATATGTACTAATAAAGGAAACAAACGTTTCTAATAAAAAACTAATTACAAAGCAATATTTATGATATTATTAATACTAATAACAGCAAATCGATTGTTACGTTTAACAGAAAACCAGGCATTGTGTCAATTTGCAGAACATTCGACACTTACAATACTGCATAATGATAATATTATATGTTGATTATGATGATGACGATGCTGTGGTATTTACTTTCTTCATCTCTGTTGTAAATGATAAATAGAATTAATCTGTAGAATAAAGCAAAAAGGATAGGATAAAAAAAACTCTAACGCCAAAAATTGAAAAAAACATTTCTTATTTAATCGCGTGATTTTTTTTTCCGTAATTGATTAATTAATTAAAGATAAAAAATATAAAAATCTAAACAAAGAAATCATTTAAATATCAATTAGAATGTAAATTAGGTTATTGTTATTGCACAAATAAAATTTTTCTTTTAACAAGGCATATATTTATGTATATATATATATATATATATATATCGAGCTTAAAAATAAACCCTGCATTAGCGTGAAAATGTTTCGGTTTTTGAAAATTTTCAAAATTGGGAAATTTAAAAAATTTTATTTTGCTTAATTTTCCGTGCAATATTTTCGGAACAGAAAATTTAAACAAGGGAATGTCTTATAAAGAATGTCTAACCTGAATTGAGATATTTTTATTTTCAGTAAAAATTCATATGATAACAATGGTCATTATTATGCACTCATTGTAACTATTTGCAAAAAAATATCCAAATCTAATACAATGTTACACAGACAGACTCGATAAGTCAGCCCGCAGTAATCAATTGTTTAAAGTACTCAATAGTATAAATTATGCGGCTGACTTATCGAGTCTGTCTGTGTATATGACGACATTACAAAAATTATTGAATTTTATTTGTCAATATGTTACATAGACCGTTACGTGTGGCTAATTTATAGTTTATAAGATTAAAAAATTATTTGTTTATTTTATATATAACGCCGAATATTCCTATCAATATTATAACAAGGCAATTTACTAATTTAAAATAATGGAAGATTCTATGTCTTGTGTTTATTTATAGATAACTTGTATAGGGCATTCGATATCAATTATAAATTACTTATTCATCACTGTATATTAATATACATTTATTTGGGTCCTTGATTATAAGCGAACAAGGCTTTACTAAATTTAATTTAATTATTATTTTGTCATTATTTTTCTATTAGTGTTTTCTAAGTTTATTCCATCGCTTATGTTAAATGCAAAATAAATATAAGTTAGTTCATTCAAACACTGTTTTTTTTTTTTTAAACATCCTAAATTCAGTAAATTAATTTTTGGAATAAAAAAATTGAATTCGAGTTCTCTCTATTTATATTTATATGGGCAAAATAATTAAATGAATACGTAAATATCAAGTTCAGGCAGGGTTTGTAATTATACAAATATTTTTTTATTTTTATTTTTATTTTTTTAATTTCAATATACCTTGTTTTTTATAATTTTTTTAAAATTCCTTTGTACTACCAATCATAAAACGCGATTTTTTTTACTCGTTTGTTATTCTTTCAATTATATAAATATCCATATTAATATTCTTAATCTTTGGTATTTTATTCAAACAAGAAATAAAACAAAAACCTTGTAAAGTAAGAACTCGAATAAAAACAAAAAAAGTCAATTTAATAAAAAAAATATATATTTTTATCTTTATTTTATAAACTTATTTTGGTAAATAAGGATCGCAAATTATAATCACCTTTATTATCGTAATAATAAAACAATAATTGTAATAAAAAAAAGTATCGATTAGTATAATAATGACGATAATTAATTATAGATATTAAAATAAATTATAAACTATTTCTCGTTTATTACGCGGCAGCAACTGCGGCACTATCTGTCTGTAGTCCACGGTGGATGACAGGCATTTACTTATTGGTGGAATTTAATGATAAATATTCATTAATAGTAAACAAGTTAAAATACATCCGATGTTTATTTATCTCAAAAGACCGAACTGTTTTCCGCGAATGTGCGGTTAGTTTGTAAAATTTTTTCAAAATATATATCACAATTATGTATGGATCTTATATAAGTTTTATCACTCACAATTTATTTTTTTTTTTTTTATGGATATTTATATAAAAACGTCGAATCTATTGTGTCAACTAATTTATGCTATTTTATTTATGAATCTTTATATATAAAAACGTCGAATATATTCTCAAATTTGCAGAAGGAAAAATCATTTTTATTTTTTTATTTTCAATAAGTTTATTTCACAAAGAAAATTTTTTTTTAAAAAAACAAACTGTTAATTGCACCCATCATCAATTCACACGCTCATTAAAGAAAAATGCCCCCAATCCGACACGCCAACAACTCCGCATCAGAAGATAACGATAATAATAATAATAATAATAATAATAACAATGACAATGAAAATGTCAATGATTCTTCTTTAAAATCATTATCCTCTACATCACCGGCTTCACCTTCATTTTTTTCAAACTTTTATTCTAAAAGCGTTGCTAATAATAATAGCACTACCACGAATCTCGAAAATGCTATTACTACCACCAGCACCAGTAGCAGTATTAGTAATGCTAGTTATTATCGTAGAACGAAAAGGTCACCGAGCCTAAACACACGAGCTTCAAGAGTAGGTGTGACGAATTTTATCAATATAATCAAATCTCTACACGCTGGTGAACAAATCCCGTACTTTCCAATTACAGAAAAACTGCTGGAAGAATACATCAATGCTAAACGAAAATCAATGATAAAATCCGGTTCTTTGGAACAATATTTACAACACATACAAGCGTATAATATTTCCCTGGGATTTGGGTGGAATGGGCTGATTTTTGGTCCAATTATTAAAAAAGCGTTGGATGAGCTAAGAACGGTCGAAGAGGAAGTTATAAAGACAAGTTTGATTTTACAACAGCATCACAATAATATCAATAATGATTCACTATCCAGTAATGATAAAGAAATGGTTATGATGATCATTGACGATGAAATAGATGGTAAGCAAATCATATTGTGCCTAGGGTTTGTATTCACGGATACCATGAATACCGTTAAGGGGATTACACACTAATAAATCAGCAAAAAATCCCTATGTGACCTCCTTACGGTATCCGTGAATACAACCCTAATTGTGCCACGAGTATTATTTTTTCCAATTTTATTGGTTGGTTGGTGCGTGTGTGTTATCCTTATTTAGAAATCGATTTGGCGATTGCGTATATTTTTTGCGGATAACTACATGATAATTAGTATTGGTTGTCAAAACTATTTCTAAGAGACGAAAGTCAAAACTAAAATTAAAATTTATATGTCAAAACTAATCAAAAGTCAATAATCAAAAATCAAAACTAGTTTTGACTTATGACGAAACCTTTTGACTTTTGCACAGTCGCGAAACTCTCTAGTTTTGGAAACCAACACTAATGATAATCCCTGAACGCACATTTCTAAAGCAATAATAATGATCATTCTAATTATATATGTTTACTGACGAATTGACTGTTATCGTTATTATTTTTATAGAGCAGACGAAATCATCAAAAAAATTTACTGTGATATGTTTAGATGCCAACTCCAACGATTCCATACAACTCGATCAACAAATTGAGATTTATTTGGATGATATGAATTTTCCAAAATCAAACCAAACTTATAAAAATTTTCATTCCAACGTCGTTTCGTCAACCGCTTTTCCAACAAGTTGGGGTAATGTTGATGTCAAAAAACTTTATTATAAAGTGATTAGAAAGAATAAAAAAGAAAAAACCCTAGTTGAAAATAAAACCAAGGTTGTTGACGACGACGCCAAGGGTAACGGGATAATTATGATGATTGAAAATGATGACAGCAATAATAAAGATATAGGCGATAAGAATGTCGATGAGTCGAAAAAGACAACTGCCATCAAAAAGAAAGCTGTTGCGAGTAATAATAATGATGATTATTGCAACGATGTAATTATAGAATTAAACGATGAAGACAGCTTCAACAAATTTTGGAAGATTGTTAAAAATATATATAACGAAACTGACGATAAAGAAGACCTCAAGGGAAAAGGAGAAGGTGGACCAGTGAACCATGATAAAAATCCCGATGACAATGATGCAGAAGATGACGAATATGAGTGTGAAATACAATTAATTCTTTATCGAAAAAACAATGTTTTCAAAAATATTAATAATATTAGTAGTAATAATAACAATAATGGTAAGTACAAAGTAAATATTTTATAATACTGTTATTTATAAACTAATTAATCGCGTGTGTAATTGATTGTAGATACCACATATTATTACTCTCCACACTCTCCTCCAAGAAATTTTATTGCTGATAGTAATAGTAAGTATTATTTTTTTATTAATAATGTTGGCCGTTTAAAAATTCTTAGCTGGCTAACATCACTACTCTTAATGTTAAATAATCACTTTTATGCTAACTGATTTTTTAAAATACCTTTCTTTATTTAAATCAAAGCTTCAATTTATGCTTCCCCCCCTCCTCCTCTATCTCCACCTCCATCTTCAACGTTAAGAGCTCCTCAACATAGACCATCACTAGAATTACAACAACAAAATATTATTCTTCCAGCGAAGCCATCAACTACGACAACAACACCTTTACATCAATTTCAACTACAACCCCCACCACCACCTCAACCACCACCTTTACCACCGCCACTCAATTCACCTAACATTCTTCTTTCATCATCATCATTGTCATTATCACCACCACTACAATCAACACCCAAAGTAACGACCCCATTATTAAAATCTGTAACAGTCAGATCTAAGAAAAAAGTTTATAAGCAAAAAGTTGCTGTATCAGATACAACCACATTTTCTTCAGTTGTTACGTTTGCTATAAATAATGCATCCGCTCCACCAAACAAACAATTCGTTATCAGATCAGCAGATAGCTCACTCGAATATATCCCAAATGACTTGATCAGAGAAGTTATTTCAGGTGTTGAGCATACCGATATTGTAGTGAGCTTAGAAAATTCTCAAGGGGTTGATTTTGATTATTTTTAGTGAATAATAATAGTAGCGAATGTGTAAATATAATGATAATATAGAACGATGAGTATTAAACATAGCAATATATATATATATATACGATAATATTGTAAATGAATAGTAGCAAACAACTATATATATTTGTAAATATCAAAGTGACAATTTATTATCAATTAGTTATTAATTTATTTTAATTATTAATTTATTATCGATTTTTATCACATAATAAATATATTTATATTTTTGTCCCTCCTTCTTATTTATTTCTTCTTATCCTCCTCCTCTTCTTATTATATCGATCGATTTTAATGAATTAATTATTCATCGCAGATAACAACAACGATAGCGTTATAGTGATGATAACAGTGATAGCAATGACAGCATTTATAGTAATGGTAATAGCGATAGTAATGATAACATTATAGTAATATAGTAATACAGTAATATAATAATTAATTAATAATAATAATGTTAATAATGTTAATAATGTTAATAATAATTTTTTTAAAAACCATGTATTTAAAACGTTTAAATTTTAAAATAAAAAAAAATATAGATAAATTTTACAAAAAAGGATGTTCAATGTTCAACTCAATATTCGCTACTGTATTATTTTTTTGGAAAACATGGGATAAAAAAAAACAAGGTATGTAAAAAAAAATTTTTTTCAAATGCATCAAAATGGTTTGTCGGCTTTTTGTTTTACTAGTACTAATACATGTTATTTATTTATTATATGTTTTTTTTTCAATTTTGTAACAGAGATATTTTCAAATTGTCCACACATTCACTGATTTTAGAATAATTAACCAATGTGTGTTTTGTTGTTCATATTTCTACTTTATTTGATGTTATTTAATACAAGAATTGTTTATAATGTAACTAATTACCTTCAAACGCTTGATCTGAAGATTTTAAGAAGTCAACAAAAGCATAAAGAACACACTAGTAATAGAAAAATTATTTTTTAATGTAATTGGGCGAAGTTTTTCATATGAATGATTGAAAAAAAATTTTTTTAATCATTATAAAATTAGTATAAAATATTCGTGTAACAATCCATATATAATAATAAAGTTGAGTGGGACAAGCCCGCTATGGGAAATTTGCAAATTATCATCATGTGATCTATTTATAAATATGATACAAGAGCTTTTTTATTTACGCAATAAAGATAAAAATATAACCATTATTTTATTATTATCATTCGCTAATTTACTTATTCAATATATTAAAAAAGCTATCTAATACTAATATTGATTGTCTCGTCGGTGCGAATCAAAATCATTTAATCAATGATATAACTATAAATGTATTGTTTACAATACAAACAATTTTATTCGCAAGGATAATATTATAAACATTGTTATATATAATTAAAATCACACGTCACTAAAAATAGTAATGATGACCTTTTAAAAAAATTTTTTTTTAAATTTGAGATCATGTGATACATGATCACACTATTCCTATAGAAAATTTAATTAAGAAATCCGTTATAGAGTAAGAATTTTTAAACAGTAAAAAGATTGGGTTTTAATTCTCAGTTCGCTATTATTATAGAGTGAAGAACTTTGTAGAAAAGGCCGTTATAGAGAGACGTATGAAATTCAGGTAAACAAAAATCCATATATATAAAATTTTTTGAACATGTAGTTTTACTTTTGCCATCCAACAAGACAAATTAAATAGTAGCATTCATTCCATTTTTTTCATTAAAATTATCAAATCAACTTTAATTTTATATGTAAAACAAAATATAGATTATTGTTTAAACTTCTGCCATCCAGAAGTTGTCAATACCCATAAAGTTTTATTAGAGGCAAATCTTTAATGTAGCAATTTTTAATTTACTAATGAAGAGATTACTTTTTTTAATATTTACATACAATTTATAAAAAATTGTAAGAGAAACGTTTACTTTTTATCAATTAGAAAATTGACATTTTCATTTTAAATATTTATAATACTTCATTAAACAGATATGTATATAATAGTAATCAATTATTTGTTTATTTGTTTATATAATATATATATAATATAGTGGACGGATATATGTAGTTGTCCAGGACTATGCTTCACATAATGGTATATATTGTATTATATCATTTCCTATAAAACACTTATGAAATTAGTTTAATCAATGCGTCAAATATAAATGGTATATATTAAAAGCAGAGACGATAGCATCAGCAGTAAAAGTAGCATTATCAAAAGTTCCAAATTATGTAAAAATGTGTGTTCCAGGGATGAATAAAGAATTATTATGTCATTGTATATATATTGCAATAATGTAAGAAGAATTATTATTATGGGAAGTTTACTAACGTTATAATTTGAAATACTTATTTTTTTCCATGTATTTTCTTTCAAATAAAAATGCCTCCTCTTTTTTACAAATTAAATCCATTCTTTTATTATTACATTACATAAAATCTCCTTTTTTCTTGTCTTTACCACAACAATAAATTCACATTATAATGCAAAACCTTTAGTCAAATAATGTCAATAGCAGGTTGTGCACCATTAACGATTTCTTCAAATTGACTATACCATAATCTTGTCTTTTTTGTTGTGTTTGAAACAACATAGGTTGATCGATATTGGTTCTTAGAACGACCTTTACATAGCAAATTTTTGATACATATTTTTGTAAGTTTTAATTTTGTTTCTGTTTTATCACAATAAATCCGATCATTGGAGTTTGATGATGATGATGAGGTTCTTTAAATAATGCAGTTTTCACTTTTCAATTAACATACTTATCAATTAATACTGTCAGAGAAAAACTTAAAGGCAATCAAAAAATGCTGTACAAAAGAATTATCATTCAGTTCTCCGCAAAGAAAAACAAATTTTTAAACGAAAATGTAACAGAAAGTTTTGTGAAATGTAGATTAGCATTATAACGCGATGATATTCTGGAATCATACATAATATCAGGGTTGTGAAATTTGGCCGTACGAGAAGAATCTTCGTACGTACGACTGACTTCGTACCATTGAGTTCGTACAGGTTCTACACCCGTACGAGGAAATTTTATATGTGTACGTACGTACGAATGTATGATCTATCAGGAACGATTATTTTCTGTAGTGATAAAATATTACACTGTAAAATCCTGTTAACAATTAACGGATTACTTTACCAGGTGTTGTAACGGGGGGTTCGTAATGCTAGTTGATTATCAAACTGATTATCGTATTCTGTGGTACGTTATTATTGGGTCTGATTCATTTCGTCGACACCCATTTCGTCGAAAGTTTGTTTCGTCGAATGTTCATTTCTTCGAATGTTCATTTCTTCGAAAATTATTTCGTCACAAAAAAAAAACTTAATTAAACAAATTTCTCCTCGCACTTCGCTTTCCTCGCCTAATTTCTTAACTAACTTCCCACACTCCTCACATCTATCTCGTTCGGTCTCTGGCTCGAAGATGAAATAATTTTCGACTAAATGGGTGTTGACGAAATGATTGTCGACGAAATTATTTTCGACGAAGTAATGCGACTGTAAAAATAGAACAGGAACAAGTTAAGGAAGTCATAGCATTTGGTTAAAAATGAAGCAAAAATCAGGCAAAAGACATAAAAAGAGGAAACAAGAAACTCAAAAGTGCTAGTGCAAAGATTTCTCTCTAGAAGCCCGAGTTGAAAAGTTGGAGGAATAATCGAGTCAAAAGAGCAAAAAAATAGAAAAACTAAGCAAGCAATTAACTGATAGTGAAACACAAAATGAAAATCTAAAAAATTCACTCTACTTAGGTAATAAACCCTTATTTGCCTTACCTAAACAGAGCATATTTAAGCAATTAAAAACAGAAGCAAAAGTCAAGTTCCAAAAATTACAAAGGCTAATCAAAAAGAAAAGCTTCACAATCAAGAAATGATTGCTCAGGTAGAAATTAAGTCTAAATAACAAGTAAATTACAATGAGAGAACTGGAATACACAGTTTTAGAATTAGAAAAGGAAAGTAAAAAAACTTGTGATTTCTGCTCTAAACTTGAGAATAGAAATAACAAATCTGTTCATCAAATAAGAGCACATAGTAAAGTAACTGGTGAATGAATTTCAGATGATGTGAAAGATGCAAAGAAAAATATTGGAATGATGAATTGTCAAAGTGCAATAGATGTGGTAGATTGCAAACTAAGTTAGATTTTGATATTGTTAATTGTAAGAATGTTTGCTACTGTATTAGAAACAATGAAGATTTAGAAGAGAAGGAACTTCCTCTCTTACCTCATGAAGAAACAAGTCAATCTACTTTTTATGAGAGCAAATAAACTCCCTAAAAGAACAACTAAACAAGACTGAAGAAACCCTAGGAAGAAGTAATCAAATTTTAAGAAAAGTCTGAGGAATGAGGTAAGAGGCAAAAGCAAGAACTTTTGGATAGAATAAAAGAATTGGAGACTGAACTAGAAAGATTAAAAAAATTAACCCCTAAAGAACTAGTTGATAAATTAAGTGCTAAAGAAAAGAAAATCAATGATTTAAAAGTTCAATCAACCCAATTGCAACATCAAATTGCTCAAATTGAAGTTAAAGAGACTAAAAGATGATCTTGATTGAAAATGAGAAAGTAGTTTCTGTATAAATTGAATTTCAGTTCAACTATCAATGAAAATGGTAGTTATTTTCCTTTTAAAGAATTTTGCTTTTTATTAGGTAATAATGCATCATCATGATGTTTTCTTTCTCCAACATTTATTATTTTTCTTTCTTGGTAAATTTCATGGATAATCCTTTCTTTTCTTAGATAAGCTTCAAATGTTTGAGTATCATTTATTTTGAAAATATAAGGAGCAATTTTTTCACCTTGTTCCTTCTTCAAAATACTTCTAATGCTATAATTCTTGGGTTCCATGGCAGATCTGATATAAATGAGTTTCATATTAACTATTTTTATTTAGGAGTAGTTCTATATCACTTAATATTAAAAAGATAGCAAATAGGAGATTTTAACAATCACATTACTAAATTTTGATACCTGAAATTCTGGTGATACCAATGTTCACTTTGTCTGGTTTTGTTGCAGCATGCCCCATATGAAATTATGGGTAAAGCAAAAGATTAAAAAGAAAAAAAATAGTCAATGTTACTAAATCTAGTTGTTGAAAGTATTACATATGGTAATGTAAAAAAGATGGGTTTGTGATAATTTATATCGATAGAAAAACATTAATAGCACAAGTTTTAGCTATGTACAAAGAAATGACACAATATTATGACATGCCTATGGTTGCTTGCCAAAACTCCTCCAGAAATCAATTGGCAAAGTTTCAGCAGTAAGGCTCCTCATGAGCCAGCTCGTGAGGAACTTTATTCAGCAGTCTACATACTAATTATTTATTAGAGTTTTGGCAATCTGCAGAGTTTTGGAAAGGTACACATTAATTGTTTACCAGAGTTTCGGCATAGTTTCAACAGTCATTAAGAGGTTTTGGCAAGCAATCTTAGGTGTGCCGGGCATGACAAAAGTCTACATTTAAAATGAAGGTGGTATCATTTTAAATATTTTTATCCTTGTATTAAAATTTAAAATTTAAAATGAAATATCAACTAACATATGGGGCATACTGCAACAAAAGCATCAAAATGAACATTGGTATTGCCAATGTAATGTGATTATGAAATTTATCTAGACAAAAATATATAGTTAATATGAAACTCATTTATATCAGATCTACTATGGAACTCAAGAATTACAGCACCATTAAAGGTATTTTGAAAAGGAACAAGGTGAGAAATTTCTCCTTATATTTTTAAATTAGCAGATACCAAATCTTTGCAAGCATATTTAAAGAAAGAAATAATTGCTTATGAAATTTACCAGGAAAAAAGAAAAGCAATAAATGTTAGAAAAAAAAGCAGAATGAGAGTGTGCTATTGTCCAACAAAAAGCAAAAATCCTTAAAAGGAAAATAATCTTATTACAATATATTTGAAATATTGTTTTATATTCATCAGCAACTTTGGCAAAATATTCATTTTTTAAGCCAGAGACAATAGTTTTAACATGGTTACATTTGTAATCAGGAATAATTTAAATCTTATTTTTATCAGTAGCTGCTTTTTTGTAATCATTGGATTATCATCAATAAGATATCAAAAACCAGAACATTTTCTCAAACTTGCATCTAAAGGAAAATAACTATCATTTTCTTTGTGAATTTCAATTTATAAGAGGAAAATATTTCCTCAATTAATTATTTGATAATTAATAAATTTATGATAATAACAATTGATAGTAAAGTTAAATCTTTATCAAGTCATTTTTATGAGTTTTTGAAAGTTTCAAATTGCCTTCTGAGCAATTAAATAATAAAACAGATAATTAAAACTATAGATGCTGCCCAAATTAAAAATCAAGAATCCAAGTCCCAAATTACTTTGTACATCCCAAATGTTGATTAATCTTTATGAGTAAGCATATAGTGTAACAAAAGGGTTGCTGATCATTTTCACAAATCCTAGGCATTTATTGGTTGAGAGACAGAATGTCATGGGTGTACAAAGTAGTTTGTGTTTGAGATTTTTTCAACAGGCTGGCTCAAATTCACTTTGTACATTTGGATGCCATAATCTTAAATGATTTGTTTGGGTAGCATATATAATTAAAACACTGATTTAGTAAACAAAGACCTCAAGAAGACATCAAAGATTCAATTTGAGAAATTTTTTTATTATAAATATCCTACTAATTGAAAAATAGAAAAATATTGTAGAGAAACACTCAGTAAAACTCACCCACAAAATCAACATTATCCTGACAAACAACTATGGGATAATGTCTGGTTCAAGTTGAGACAACCAGTATGTATATAATGTATATAATAAATAATAATGATAAGGATCCTGTTTACAATGTCTGATGATGATTGCAATCAATTTATTTCTTTGTGGATTGTGATTTGGAACAAACACTAATAAATAATAATACTATAATATATTTAATAATTAAATCAAGGCTTTGGAAATGGTCGGAGTTATGGGAGGTAATTCAGTATATAGAATTAAAAATGAATTGTAATAAATTTGAAGACTTAGAAACATTCAGCAATTCATGAAATAATTCATGTAATTACTATTTATGTTATTGTGTTTTTGTATAATGGCTAGACCAATTTTATTTCTAATGACATTTAATTTTTTAATGTAAAAATTCTGAAACTACAAAAGCAAGTATTAACAATTTTGAAGAAATTGAACCTGAAGATGATCAAACATATTTGGGAAAGTATAACAAGGAAGGCATTTAGGAGAGATAGAGGATCATCTAAAGGATCAAATAAAATATCTACTTGGGTTGTGATCAATTCATTCTTAGGATCACAAAATATAAATTTACATTTGGATGAAAAAATTATTAAAGCTCTTATGGATATTATTGTTGTTAAATGTATTTTGTTATATAATAATACGTATGTATTTTTTTACCATTAAATAGAATCGAAATAATGTTTAATTTTTTAAATAGTAGTATTATAAAATAAATTCTAAAATTTAAACCACTTCAACGCCTGTATATTTCCGATGATCAAATCTTCCATATCAAATTGTTTTCCAAATTGTCCAGGAGAGGCTTTCCCTCCCATCTTTAACAGTCATGTTGGCTTTCTTTACCCTTGACACTTTCTTATAATTATTAATAATGGTTACGAAAAGTAAATAATACACGGATAATTCATTATCATGATAGAGAGCCTTATAATCAATACCTAGAAGACATGCAAATCTTGCTTCGTGTTTTGATTCAATCTGATATTCATAAATAAAAAAAGAACATCTGGTCATTCATAAATGACTCTTCCCCTTCAATATCGACCATACAGAATAACAACAGTTCTAGTATGTTAATAAATGATATTCCTTCAGTATAAACCATACTAATAACAACACTTTTAGTATGTTTACCAATGAATACCTGGCTCCCTCTCTTGCCTTGGACTCTTTGCCTAAAAATAAATTGTTTTCAATTGATTCCTGTGTCCCGAAAAATAAAAAATATTAATATATATAGACACTTCTTTGTACAACACTATGTGTCTCAAAATTTTTAATATTTGCAAGAATTGTTACAGTGCAAATCACTTAGTCCCACAACTTTTTATTGGTTGTGTAGATTTTCAAATTCTCCAAAAATGGAAATGCAACACCCAAAAATAAATCGTGTATTTGAAGCCAAGACCTTCCTCTGCAAAATCACGATTTCATCTCATTGGTATGTCATGTTGTTGTGGAGAATTTGAGCTTCAAAGTTGCACAAGTTTACCGAATTTACTATGTTTTAGCCCTGAAATGGCGTGTTACACACAAAAAAGTTAATATCAAAAATAGGCGAATTGAAAGAAAATAAAAATAAAAATTTTTTTTTATATTGCTGATCTTTTATCACGTGAATTTCCCAGACATGAATCAAAAAAGAATTTTACAACAAACAAAAATCATGTGACCATAAAATTTTTATTGCATTTTTGATTGGGAATTTTTCCCAAAATTGGCGATGTGGCGCAGAAAGTTGTGGGACTAAGTGACTTGCACTATACTCATATAATAATAACAGTAAAAAATAAACAATTTGTTTATGCTCAATTAATTTTTAATTTTTTTTCTTTAAAAAAAATTCCACGTCAAGAAAAAAGAACCAAAGGAAAACGAGATGAAAGGAGCGAGTAAGTGTTCTAGCTATTATTGTTTTTGCGAGCTATTCTAATTATTATTAAAGGAATGGTGGTGGCGATTATTGCTCATTCTATTTTTTTTTTTCATCATAAGTAATGTTGATAACGTTGGGAGGATTGAAGAAAAAATTCAAGTGGTAGTCAGATGCAGGTGAGTTTTACAAAAGATAAAACATCAACATCAATTCGACTAAACATTATTGATTATTGTTAATCAATACTTTGAAAAAAAAAATTTTTTCAAATTAAAAAGCAATGTTTAGAAATAGAAAAAAATCAAATCACCAATTGTTATAAAGACTATGCTTTGTGAAGTACAAATACATTTAAAAATTGAGGATGCATCATGTAAAGTTACACATTTGATAAAGTGTTTTGGAAGAAGCAGATCAACAAAATATATTCAACTCGTGGTCACCCCAATATTGGATGAGGTGTTGAACAGATTTAATCATGCCTTATTTGCATATGGCCAAACATCAACAGGTAAAACATATAAAACATATACAATGGAGGAAAACTTGGATGTTATAGTTAACAATGATGGTATTAGCAATGACCGTGGCAGCAGTGGTGGTGGCAATATGATTGATTATTGGTCCAAATGCTGGTGTCATCCCACGTTCCCTTCAACATATTTTTGAAGCCATGGAATCAGAATCTACTGATTATTCAATGAAGGTCCCATATATTGAATTGTATAATGAAAAATCGAAAGATCTATTGTCTAATAATGGTGAGCAAGAATTGAAAATTATAGGTGATGCTAACAATAAAGCCATTTTACACAGATATGAAGAGGTTTCTTTAAACAATGTCGCTGAAGGTGTCAGAGTTTTGAAATAAGGATCCATCAAAAGACAAACTGCTTCGACTAATTATAATGATAAATCAAATAATTTTGTATCAATTAGTAACTACATAAAACACTAATACATTCATTAATTGAATATATATATGTGTGTATATATGATATTATTAATAATAGTTGTTCATACTCAATATTAACAATAATATTTCATATTAAAGAATCAACACCTGATAGTAAAATTTTGTTGAAAGTTGATAAAGTTAATTTGGTTGATTTATCAAGAATATAATATATTGATTGTACAGGTGCTGATTCAAAAGAGGCTGGGAAAATTAACAGAAGCTTGTTAACACTTGGTTGATGCATTGATAGCCTTAATGAACATTTTCCACACATTCCTTATTATGTAAAACTAAATGTTGTCAAGTACAAATAATTAATAATCATTATTCTTGTCATCAAGAGAAAGTAATCTGATAAGATTATTACAGGACTTACTTGGAGGTAGAATAAAACTTGCATTATTGCAACTATATCTCCAGTAAAATCAAAAATTGAAGGAACAGTATCAATATTGGAATATGCAGCCTGAGCTATAAATAAACCAGTTTCTGATCAGTTTGTAAATAAAAGGCCTGATTTAGCAATAATAGTAAGAATAGATTTCTTATCTTGCATGAAAAATAAATTTTATATACATACTGTATATATATATAAAATAAATTTATATATCAATATTATTGATAGGCTGAACTCAAATGTAAGAATGGGGAATTAATTATTGAAAACATGCAACTTTGTAAGGAACTAGATATTTATATTCTCTCTTCATTTTATTGTTTCGTTTCCTTTTCATAATGTAATGAAGAGGTGGGTGTAATTTGAAAAAAAAATAAAATGGCAATGAAGAAATAATCATTGTCATTAAAATAATCATGATTTATAATTATAGGTCGAAAGAGTTGTTAAATGACGTTGTCGATGTTAATATCAAAGAGATATATATTATCAGTATTTCAAGTTTTCTATTTAATTTCTAGCATTATTAATATTATTGATTTCTTTAATTTTTAAAGATAATTATTAATTTCTATTAAAAGATAAAGATATATATATTGTTATTATTAATTTTTATTAAAAGATAAAGATATATATTATTGGCATTATTATTATTAATTTCTTTTTTATTTGTATCAAAAAAAAAAAAATTCAAATTTAGTATACAGGTTTTCTTTTGTTTGAGCATTGAAGAAAATCTCTAATAAAACTATTTACAATATTATATAAATAAATAAATAATCATAATCATAATAATTATAACTATTATCACTATTAAAATAATAATAACAGTAAAGGAATCATTCTTAAAAAAAATAGTTACATAAAAAAAGAATAATAATTAAAAATTTACAAATACTTTTCAATATTATTGTAAATTATTAAAATCTTGGTCGATTATCATATTTATAACGATTTCCTGGATAAGCTGAATTTAATGGTGGTTTTGGCGATGAATGAGTTAAATGTGATGAATTTGGTGAATGAATTAAACGTGATGAATAAGATGATTGATGTGGTTGATTTGAAGGTTGATGTGATTGATATACTTTATTTGAAGAATGGTGTGATTGGTGTGATAAATATTTTGAATTTTTTGGGCTTGTTGCAACATTGTTATAGTTAGATTTAGTTTGCGAGTTTCCAAAGTCTAACGGTGATGAATAAAGATCAATGACAGCTACAAAATTAATCGACTAATTAAATTTATGATTTATCATAATAAATAACAACATTTTTACTCAGCTAACGACCCATACCTCTAACACATACAGGACCACCACCATATATGTATTCAAAATAGCTCCAAACCCTTTCATTAACTCCTCTATAATCAATACCTATTTTCATCCCAGGTCTTGGTGTTCCATCTTTTTTCAAAAATGTTGTATTATCAATATGACCTGGTGGAGGTGCTATAGTTAAATTAAGTATTAATATTATCATTCATCAATATATCTATCATCAATAATAATATGTGAATATTCACCTCCAGCTTTAAAATTATGCCATTTTTGAAGCCATACTGAACTAATTAGAAACCAATACTCTCTTTTTTGTAATGAATTTGTGTCTAATTGTTGAATATCACGAGCTTCCTTTTGACGTCTTTTATCCATTAATCTTTCTTGTTGCTTTTATTTTTTACCAAAACAATTATTATAATAATAATAATAATAATAATAATAATAATAATAACACCAGCCATATTAACAATAGTAATAAATTTACCTGGCATATAGAACATCCTGCCGATTCAACATCAGATATAAGCAATGGTGGACTACCATCAGTTCCATATTTGTCGACCAGCATTGAATAAACATTGATTGGTATTTTTACTACCATATCATGTAATTTAGGATATAATTTCACATTGATACCTTCAATATGAAAAGGTATCATAAGTATAATTATAAATGTTAATTGTGAATGTATTGCATGAGAAGAAAATACACACCTCCATGTGAACACATGAAATCATAATTTGAAATTGGACCAGGCTAATTATAATAATATTATTATTTAAATTCAAAAATGAAAGTAATACATTATAATTAATAATTAATCAACTTACTGTCATCATAAATTGCCATCTATTAAACCATAATCTTGAAACCCAACAATGTGTTCCATTTTCAGAAATTTCAGACTAAAAAAAAATAATTTAATTACAATCAAACTTCTACCCTGAAGGAGTGATTATTTTTTTCCTTAATTAAAAACCCATGTTTAGTTAAATTCAAATACATACATTATTCCTTATTAGATTCTGGATTAATACTCTCTCTTGATCTTTTTCAGGATTTTTTTTACTATAGAACAATATATAAGCTTCAATCTTCATTATCTCGTCAGCAGATTTTTTAGTGACAAACTGAAACAATAGCAGTAATTACAATAATTTTAATCTCCTATCAACATATTTAAAATTAAAAGTATTTAGTAAGGAGAATAACTGACCATATCATCAAATTCATACCAATTTCCATCAATGGGATTTTTGGCATAAGCAATATAGTGACCACCTAAATAAATCAAATAACAAAATTAGTGACAAATTCCTGGAATCTAATATGTTAAGGAAGAAGGAAATATATATATTGAATATATTACCAGCTAAGCCACCACGATGATGAATTAATGCATATAAATCATATTTAGTAACTTTTAATGATTCTCGTTTTTCACTAATACCTGGACTATCACAATTTTCCTTTGATACTGATTCCTTACAATATGGTCTCATGTCCAAATTTTCCATTGGAAATTGGACATGTGTTGCAATTTTTGATGAAACATATGGGTCAAAGTGAAATCTTTTCAGTTGAATACAAAGAATCTATTTTGGTAGTATAAATATGTAAATATATATATATGCATGTATCCACAAATGTATGTGTATACATATATGTTTTTTGGAAAAAAAACCTCAGGTAATTGAGTAATCCTAAGTGTTTTCTGACAATCATTCAATGATTTACACTGTTCACATTGATATTTATCTTTGCCTGCAAGATTTTCAGTTGCACAAAATTCTGCTAGACAATCATGAAGGCTTGCATTATGACCACCAATTCTAGTAATGAACATTAAAAATATTAATTATTGGTTATGTAATTTTTATATTGTTAGATACATGTAATGTATAATATCTTACCCAAGAGCATTTTTTAATGTGCCAACAAACAATCCCATAGATAAAGCACTATCAATATTTCTTGATTTATATTTTTTATTTATTTGAATTGATAAATCATAAAATCGATCTTCCTTGAAATAATCCTAAAGTTTTTATATTTATTTGTATATTATGTCCCAAGATAAAATAAATTTGTAATATTCATGTTGATAATAATAAAAATTAACAAACCTTTTTGCATTTTAAACATTTAATTTTGCTCTCAAGCAACCCTTGAAAAATATTACTTATAATACTTGTAGAAAGTGAGTGATTATCAACAATATCAGAAGGTGATGACTCGTACACAGCATCATGAAAATGGTTATTATTATTATTAT
Source organism: Entrophospora sp. SA101 (assembly GCA_958430865.1). Classification (NCBI taxonomy): domain Eukaryota; kingdom Fungi; phylum Glomeromycota; class Glomeromycetes; order Entrophosporales; family Entrophosporaceae; genus Entrophospora; species Entrophospora sp. SA101. Next base: position 76,233 of record CAUDNR010002001.1, on the reverse strand, counting down.
GACTATAGTTACTTCTAGCATAACTTGATGACTTTGCTATATGGTTGCTGTTGTTGTTTGTATTTTCATTTATTTGATCATTTGATATAGTATTTTGTGGGTAAGGAAGTTCTTCGTGAAGTATATCCAGTACACAACGAAGAAATTCTTGAGAGTCCTTTATAATACAAATACCATGAATAACATGGTAAATAAATAAATATTGTTATTACTTTTACCATAATAATATTAATAATCAATAAACCTGTTGTCCATAACCTCGAAAAGCTTCATTGTAATTTTTTATCTCGTCAATTAAATCACTTGGAGAATATAATGTGCTACAAAAAAAATTATTGTCATTTACTATCATATATATATATACTGTATATCATTAAAACAAACCAAAAGAAAAGAGGATATAATTTTCAATCTCTAACTAATTTTGCTCCAATTCTCAAATTTGATCCCACTTGAAATAGTCTATGCTATTCATCTATAAAATATATATACTAAATTCATTATTAACTAACCTGTTACCATTCCACATTGATCTAAAAAACCTGTGAAACCTTTCAGCTAATTTATATTCATGTAATCTTGTATTAGTGTGAAATTTTGGTATATAGGATTCACAATAACTAAAATAATTTGTTAATGATGGCCTACAAAAAAAAACCAAAAAAAAAAAAACATACAATTAACTATACATATACATAGTTTTCAATATGAAATGGATATTAATAAATATTATATATAATAATGATGATTAACATTACGTATTAGATAAACATTGAAGAGCAGCACTACATATAAAATTGTTTACAAAATTTATATTAATATTAATTGGTAAATTTACTTTTTAAATTTAAATATAACCTAATATTAAATCTTCACCTTGCATAGCAGGTATTTCCCAAATTCTTTAATCCAACAAGACCTTTAATAAAATTTACACATATATATTATTATTATTCATTCAACTATTAATTTATTTGGTTAGAAATTCCATTATAATACAAATTTACCAGGAACATCAATTGTTAGATTATTAAAACTTTGATGTGATTTATGTTTTTTAACTTGCTATAATTTGGTTTAAATAAAATATTATTAATAAATTTTCCAAAAAAAAGGAAAGAATATAAATCATCAAAAATCAGCAAAAAAAACTCAATGTGATATATAATTACCAGACATCTAACAATGGTTTTTAAGAATTTTTGCATTTCCAATGATAAGAAATTCTTTTCAAATGGATTCAATTCTACATTACAAGCTTGACACCATATTGCTAAATTACGTGGATTTACAAATATACAATGACAGTGATTTTTTTTCTCTCCCTAGTTTATCATTATTATAAGTTATTCGTATTATTCATTATCAGATCAACCAATAAACATCTAATTTACACTTTTTCTAACCTTATGATATCCTTCAACATGAGCATGCAAATGTCCTGTAGGGGAGTTTCTCTTACAAACTATTACACGACAATTACTCTTTAGAAAAAGATTGTTATATTTATTACATGAACATACGGATGTAGGTATAATAATTAAATGTTTTTTTAAAAAAAAAGAAATAATTCACGTTTAAACAAATCCATATTCTTGGAGTTTTTATATCACAAGAGTCGCAATGTAAAGTACCATTAATTATTTGTTTCTAAATATATAGTTTTTTAAAGTATATATTTATTTATGTGCGTTACAGTTTATATGATTTAGATGAAAATGTAAAGTCAAAAAAAAAGCAACCTTGAAAGAAGAAGAACCAATTTTAGCTAAGGGAGATCCTTGTTTAACTATTAAATCAACGTGTGGACAATAAAACATTTGTAATAGATTCTATAATATATATATATGCTTGTAATTGAATGAATAATAAATGATAATGTATTATTTACTTTTTGGAAAAATAATAAATCAGTGTTGAAATCCTTCTTTTCGTGGAACATTAATAATTGCCTCGGTTACACAATAAAAAGGTTAAAATTAAATAGAAATATTAATATCGGATATCAAATGAACAAATCTACTTATCTAAAATTGGTCAAGTGCTGAATATCTTTCTGTTGTTGTACCTGTCACTATTTTTGTTGACGATTGGTTTGTCAGAAAGTCCTTCTGATGAATCTCCACTAAAATTCTAATTTAATTAATTAATTTTTAATTTCATTGATTACAATAATAATTTCATATTTTACAACTTCATTATTTTCTAACTTAACCAGATTTCGCCGGCATATTTTGCCTAAAAAACTAAACTAATTAATTTTAATGACAAAATAACTTTCGCAGCAAAGAACTTATTGAAAAAGAAGTTTCCGATTATTTGCTATAAAATCAAGCTTCAGGGAACCCTTATTCCAATTTTCGATACTCATCAAAATAATCTCTAAAACCGAAAAATCATCCAACCTTTTGCTTTCTGATACTAGCCAATCAGAGAAATTCTTTTTTATTACTACTGGCTTTTGATGCCTTCACTTTTAATTAATTAGACATTGCATTAAGTGGGATTAAATGGAATGGTCTCTGAAGTTTATCATGTTTTGTAAAAACCGATTGATTCACTAAAAATCACGTGACAACGTTATTAGGGGTGATACTGTAATAGTAAACAATCATGAAGAGTAGAATTCATCTCACAGAACATGAAATAAAGACGATATCTCCTGATAAACAAAATGAAGGATAATCAGATTCGTTGAGTCGAAAAAAATTATGAACAAATAATAAAATAATTCTTCATATACAAAATCAAAAAAAGATGCCTTCTTTTTGGTACTGCCAGGGAAAAACGTGACTGGCATGACTTAAGCGAAGAAATTAAGTATATCAAGGCCAAGCAAACCATAAAACGGATTCAGATCTTAATATTTGTAAACTTGGACTTTATAGTAAGTTTATTAAGTAATTTTAATATGTCGTATTTCTTTTGCAAAAGAATATTTTTATATTATAATCCATTCCATTTAACAATTTGTAAATATTTTTATTAAAATTCTTAGTATTTTATTTATATTATTAATAATTAAAAGCAATCTAATTAATAATTAATGTCAATACATTTAGATGGGAAAAATATTAATATTAAATTAAAAGAATGATATAAAAAAAAATTATACATTAAAAACTAAAAAAAAAAGGTAATGAATTCTATAATATATATATAATGTATAGTATGTATACATAACAAAACTTGTTTAATTATTAAATAAACAAAAAGAAAAAGAGAAAATCATAAATATTACCCATCAGCCAAGTCAATTAAAGCTTTCCCAGCTTTTTATTTCTTGCTCTTAGTTTCTTTTTTAATTTTCTGTGTTTGTGCTTGTTCATCTTTAATCTTTTCTTTTGTACTATATTTGTCATGTGATAAGTAATATTATTATTAGCATTCTTATTATAGATTAATTTATGTGGCAATAATTGAAGTTTCCGTTGCTGGTAATGTGAATGTGAATTATGACGATATTTTGAATTATTAATTAAATTCAATTTTTTTGTTATTAATTTTGAAGTTTTTTTGGAGTTTTTTTTTAATTGATTTTTATTATCGTTAGCACTGTTATTCTCGACAATATTTTCAAAATCATCAGAAAATTGTTGTTTTCTAATTCTTGATTCAATATCATTTAGAAATTTGTTTGCTATTTGTTGAGATTCTTCTGGTGTCAATGATATCAAATTTTGTAAAATATAAATTGGTGAAGGTGACGTTAAATATGTAGAGATGCTGCTATTACTACTGATATTATTATTATTAGACGAGGGTGATGATGATGATGATGATGATGATGATGATGATGATGAATTGTAATTTGATGAAAAATCACCTTCAAAATCTATCGATTTATATTATATAAAATATTAATTTTATCAACTAAAATATAATTCTTTTATTTACAATTATTTTATTTTTTAATTTACCTTCTTCTTCCTCCTCGTATATTTTTTGTTGTTGTTTTTCCAATGATTGATTATTCAACATTTCACTACCAATTGTCAATAAAGGTCGATGTAAAGCATAAAATGTACTTTGAGCTAAATCTCTAGGATGAATATAATTAACTTGTACAAACGATAGCTCTTGTTTCTGGGTTGAATTGGGTGTATTAGTTCGTTTTGTATTTGAGGAGGAGGATGAGGATGAAGAGGATGAAGAAGAGGAGTAATATTTTATAGCATTTATTGATTGAATTTTTGAACTGCAAAATATTTCATCTGCACTAGATTGATGAACAAATGTTTTTTTAAGGTTATTCAATAATAACCTTTGACGGAGCACTGTTAATAAAGTCATTTTTATTGAAGTGGCCTTCAAGAAACAAAATGTTTATATTAAAGAATGAAATTTATTATTTTTATTTTTATTTTTATTTTTATTATTTTAAAATTGTCGCCCCCGACCGATCTGTCCATAAACAAAATTGATTGTCTCAAATCCAGGTCATTGATTGGCTGGGAAATGGGGCATTTTATTTTTTGTTGTTACACGATTCCAATAATAGTAATTGTAATAGTAAGTTCACTCAAAAAGGATATTAATTATTTACAATAAGCGAATAAAAATACAAAACAAATAAATCCTTGAAAGGACAAACGAAAATATAGATATTATTTATAATCATTGTTTAGAAAATATTGATTGTGGTTATATTACTACTTTTATATTTTTTAATTGGTAGAGTTTTCCGGTATTACTATACAATTCTATCATAAAATGGGGCATACTGCAACCAGACAAAATGAACATTGATATTACCAAGGATTCCAGGGATCAAAATTTAGTCATTTATAATGTGATCATAATAAACAGTTTTATAATATGGGGCATGCTGCAACAAAGTGAACATTGGTATTACTAAGGACTTCAGGGATCAAAATTTAGTCATTGATAATGTGATTATATAATTAACAGTTTTATAATATCTTATTTGTTATCTTAAGTGATATAGAATTGCCCCTATATAAAAATAGTCAATATGAAGCTAATTTACATTAGATCTACCATGGAATCCAAGAATTACAGTACTATTAGAAGTATTTTGAAGAAAGAGCAAGGTGAAAAAATTGCACCTTATGTTTTCAAAATAAATGATACTCAAACAAGCTTATCTAAGGAAAGAAAGAATTACCTATGAAATGATAAATACTGGTCGCAATTTTTGATGGTGGTTGCAACCATAGTTGAAACATATAAGAATGGTTCGTGAAACCGGATTGCGTCCACCTTTGCGACCACTTTGCCTTCCTTTTTTGGATTGCGACATAGAACACTATATGAAATTTACCAAGAAAGAAAAATAATAAATGTTAGAAAAAGAAAGCAACATGATGATGCATTATTACCTAATAAAAAACAAAAATCTTTAAAAGGAAAATAATTACCATTTTTTTGATAATTGGAATGAATTTTAAATTACTTTTTTATTTTTAATCAAGATCATCTTTTAGTCTCTTTGACTTCAAGGTGACATTCAACTTTTTCTTCTTCCTCCTCAAATTTGTTTTCAAATGATCAGCCAATAATTCCTTCTCTTCCAATTCTTTTTCTAGCTCTTTGATCTTCTCCTTGGAACCTACACTCTTTTCCATATTAAAATCATATTTTTAATTTGCTTCTTCAACTTCTTTTTTAATTCTCTAATTTCTTTTTGTGGGTTTCTTTCAATTTCTTTATTTTCATCTTTTTCTTCTAACACCTTTATTTTTCTTTCTAATTCTTTTTGTTCTTTTAACTTCTTTTCAATGCTAAGGTAGAGGGCTTCTTCTGTTCTATCTAACTTAGAAGTGCTTTCTTTTAAGCCTTTTTCAACTTGATGTAATTGTTCAATTTGATTAATAACTTTTTCTTCTCAATCTTCTAATCTTTCTAAATTATTTAACTCTTGTTGTTCTAATTTTATATTTCTTTTATTTTTTTACTTTTTATTATTGCATTTATTACCATAATATATTATTTTAGTACACGTGCATAAAAATTTTATATTGGTTTTGGACAAGTAATATCTTTGTATTCATCTTTCACAATGGGCAAATAGCATAGTGGAAGTTTGTTGTTACACGAATTGTCATACAGAACTCATTGCTCCTGAAACTTCACCAGTATATAGTGTTCCTCTCTAAAATGGAGATCAAGTTCAGATCTAATTCAAATCCAGTTTATCACTTACTTTTTTATTGCCAGAATATTTGCCTGTATTGTAAAGCTACGTTGCACAATATAAAAATTAGTGTAACATTTCAAATTTCCACTATGCTTGGGCAAATATTGTTATAAAGGTATTCTTGCCTTTTATAATCCAAAGTATGAAAATAGATAAAGATTTAATTTTTGTGGTAATTTTGGAACACTTGTTTTTTAAGCTTTTAACAAATTAAATTCAATACAACAATCATCTGAGCTCTGACAACTCCAGGTTTAATTGCTTCAAATAAAAAATGCTGAAACTTTTGAAACCGTTTAATTTTTTAAAGAAAATTCCCAAAATTGTTTTAATATCCAATTGTTGAAAACCTTTCCAATCTTCATAACATTGAGTTTTATTTAATCCTGCTGGGCTAGATCTTTTCCTTACATCAACCATATGGTCCAGATAATCTATCCTTGTCTTTCTGTAAAGTTTTTTGGTCAAGCCAAAACTACCATCACATTTGAATTTGGTATGCTCAGAAATCATGAAATTCAATTCAATGCTTCATAATAACCACAAATTACTAAATATAAATAAAATAAATAGCCACATTATTTTTATTTTGTCCGCCAGCATTATCACATGTAATCTTTAAATGCTTTTCACACTTGTTCAATTTCTTAATTCCATTCAAAAATCATACTAAGAGTGCTATTTGGTCCTTTTCATTTCATCAAGTGCATAATTTATTTGTCTCTCACTAGAATAAAGTTTGTTTCTGCAACTGATTCAAAATTCTCCAACTCAGGAGGTTACAATTTCAGGGTTACAGCCCTGCTCTGAATTGTAACCTCCTGTGTTTGAAAAAAGTTGCAGATTCTTGTTACTTTGATGGATCTGAATGTTTATGTGCACCCGATATCACAACTTTGATACATAGTTGCGACCTGGTCACAGATCCATCCTTACCCAAGAGATAGGGTCGTTGCAAGTGACTTTTCGGCTAGCATGCCAGTAGCATTCTCTGTTCTGGTGCTGTAATGGAAGTTTAGGGAAAGTGTCATTGACTGTTAGTGCAGTCTTGGTAAACTCTAGGGCCACGTCACCCCTGGAATTCGGTTGCATCATTGTATCATCGGGGCACACTAGTCAGATTAGCCTTGTGTACATGAGAAACGAGTGAGAATGACTGTAAAGTGCTCAAGGTAACGTGTGTGCTTCAATGTCTGACAATCTCCGATAATCAAACATTTTGTTTCATACTCGACTTGTTTCTTTTTCAATGGTGTGCTGTCTTGACATCTTGTAATTATTTATTTATATTAATATTAATATTGATACGAAAAGCAAAATACCAATCGTTTACCATCTTGAAGAGACTCTTATAATTACCCTGCGAGTTCTGTTCCACGTTTTGATTTCAATTAAAATATTTATAAAATAAGAGGCATATATCAATACAAATTAAAAAATAGTTACTTCTAGTTAGTTATTAACACATCTTCTTTAGGAGAACCACATTTTGTTATTTTTGGACTTTGTCAAAAATAATTGTTTTTCAAAAAAAAATCTTTGTAGAACACAAGTGCCAATAATAATCTTATTCTTTTTTTTAACGCGTTTATCTTTTTAAAAATAAAAATTTATAATTATGACAACAAAAAAGAAGCAAAGTATTTGTTCCGAAAATCGATGAATAAATGTTTATCATATGAATGGTGGTGGTAATCGTCGTCATTCTAGTTATTAAATAAGAATGATTAAAATTTTTACTTTATGTTTTATTTATTAGTGAAAATCAAGAAAATCGAGATGTATGTAAATTATAAAGTTTGCTTTTAATAAACTACCTTCAAGTCATCATTCTGGGCTTATTCAAAGAGTCTGCAAATCTTGTAGACAAGATAATTATTAATAAATTTTATTTTTTACTTATAAAATGAATCTTTAACTTTTTTATGATACAAAGATCCAACAAGTTTCCACTATTACCGAAAGTTTGATAAAGAGACAGCAACAAGTATATGACCTCGTTGTTAGAGATAAAGAAACGTTTCTTCACGGGGCAGCAGGGGAAAAATTTATTAATTATTAAAAATAATAGATACTCTAAAAAATATGTTCTGGAAAGTACGGTTTCTGTGACTGCAACCACAGGAATCTCAGCTGTTGAACTAAGTGGGACAACCTTACATTCATTCTTTGGGTTAGGATTGGACAATTTATTACTCTCATCATCATTACCATCACCACTTCCGTTAGTTTTTTCTGAAAACACGTCAATCAAATCCTTCTTATTCTATACTATTTATTTATAATTTATTTTTTTGAATAAGGGAAAACAAATACATATAAATTCATATATTTAAGTGTATATATTTTTAAATTTAATAGTTTAATAGCAGTGAAATAAGATTTAAATTAAGTCAATACTTTTCTTCTGAAAATTCAAAAGATACAAATTATGGTTCTTTTCTAAAATATTGAATGACACACATATATGTATACATTATTTAATATAAATTTTTTTTATGTGAATGAAAACCTGTATAAAAAAAAATAAAAAGGAAAAATATCCGACAACTCTTTTTTTCCAGAAGTTAAAAATTTTTAAAGGAAAATCCGGATTTTTAAAGTGCTATTTCCAGCACTGGCGGTGAATATACTAAAGATATAACAAATAAAAACAATTGTAATTGGAATTATGCATATTTATTGTCGGTGTTAGGAAAACAGATGGAAATTTTTATAAGTCACGTTCATTATATGTTGGATTTTGTGCGATAATATGATAAATAAGATACATTAATATTCAAAATTATGGCAGGCACGGTTAAACAAAATAAAATGTTAGAAGAACAAAATCTTATGCATAAGAAAAGCAATGAAATATCACACATTTTAGAACATTCATCATTAAATCTGAATGAACCTCTCTCTTTTACAAAAAAGTAGCCTTCTGGCTTCATATCTATGTAGTTTTCGTGGAGGAGATCTAAAAAGACTTGAAGATTCTTGGGTATCACTTCCCGAGGGAAAGAATCATTGATGACATGGATAATAATGGACGGATTTGTCAAATACCAGCTGACGCTGACAGTGAATTTTGGCTTGTACATAATACATTGTAGAAACAGAATATCAGTACATTGTGGATGTCAAATAAAATTAACATTTCAAAAAGGAAGATGGTTTCAAATACAAACCTAGAAAAAATTTTACTTATAAATTCCTAAAAAAAACAAATGCTTAGCAATGTATCGTTTTTAATCCATTCAGGATCATCATTATCGCCAAAACTTTGAATTATGTAATGAAGAGGATGATATTAACAGGTAAAATTGGTTTTTTTTATAAAGCTTGGATAATTTGGGATAATTTTATAGTCTACTTTATTAGAAATTTATAAAAATAATAAAACCCTTTTAAAGAAGCTAATAAAAATGGTCATACTAAATTAGGAGCTAAATATCTTATTGAAAAGGCCATTTAAAATCTCTTCTAAACAAAAGGTTCTAAAGATGTAATAAAAGTCGACGTTCATATAACAATAAAAAAATTGGATGAATAGATTATTGATATGTATATTTAATTGAAATCATGTGCCGAGTCAAAAAATAACAAAATCGTTTATAAATAAGCCAGTATTTATAAGACGTTAAATTTTTCTTTTGAAAATTATGATAACTATATATAAATTTTCTTTCATAATTTTCAATAAAATATTTATAAAACAACAAAATATCGAGTTTATCAGAATAATTTTTAAATACACTTCTACATGTATATAAAATAAAATAATTATTAAGCAGGATATTACTATAATTTAGTATATAATAAATTTATTTAAACTTACTTGAGAATAGGTTTGAAAGTTTTCACAGATATTAATCAATTTCTCATGTAATAGGATTGTTAGAAAAAGGAACATCTGAGTCTGATGGCAAGGATGGATCAAATTCGAACTTATAGTTGTTGTATCCAGTGTAAAACCTCTCATTACCATCGTTGTTGTTATTGTTATTTATACAACCCGAGTCTGATGAATCGAATTCGAGTGGATATTTCATTTCTCTGAAAAAATTTATGGTGTTTTCATCTACTTGATAAAATAAAATAAAAAAAAGAAAATAATTACCAATTTTTCTTTTTCTCCCCCTTTTTTTTGGAATCCAATATCTAATGCAAGTCCGATTTTTAAGCTTGCATGCTTTGCATCTTTCATCACCGATTTCCTCGCATTTCTTTTTGTTTCTCCTGCACTCTATGCATCCCTTTAGCAAGTATGGGCCTCTATACGGCATTCTTCATACGAGAATAAGAAATATATAATTTTTTTTAAAAAAAAAGAAAATGTTGTTGTGAAAAAAACCTTCGCTGATATTTATATATAATTTTTTTTTTAAAAAAAAGAAAATGTTGTGAAAAAAACTTTCGCTGATGTTTATATATTTTTTTTAATCGTCTCACAAATCTTATTTTTATATTTTTTCATTTAGATGATTGCGGCTAATAAATAAAAAAAAATAAATTCTTTTGAACTTCTTTATAACGAACATATTAGTCGTGCGACATTGGGACGTTGGATACAATAGTAATAGTAATAGTAATAGTATATCTGACTTGACGATTTCCACAAAACACGTGATAATAAAATTTTAAATTTCAGATAATAATAATAATAATAGTAATAGTATGAATTTAGACAATAAAAATAACAATAACAATGTTGGTAGTAGTAGTAGTAGTAGTAGTAGTAACGGCGGTAACAGTTACAAATACTCAATGACGACATCGACGGGCACAATGTCTAATCCATTACCACAACCACCACCACATAGGTATGGACAATCTAGCAGATCTGATAAAATCAATAAACCAGCACCTATTATAGTGTCAGGTGATATAAAAATAGTAGATTTAAGGCCTTGGGTTAGAGGGTTTGACATTAAATGTATACTGTTAGAGCTTAGTAAGTAAACTAAATGATGGTGAATAATTGAGGCTCAAATAATTTACAGATTAGTTACAAAGATCTTTGAATTATTAATTAATGCTAATATTATAATTACACATTAGTTTCAAAACGTACACTAAAAACCAATTCAGATGTTGAGATACATAGTTTCCTAGTAGCCGATGAAACTGCAACATGTACATTAGTAATCTGGGATAAAGGTCAACATTTTAGGGAGGGAGATGTTGTTCAGATTTATAATGGGTAAATCTATTCAATCAGTACAATTATGAATAATTTTTTTTTGTAATTCATTTAATTAAATTTGTTGACATATATATATATATGCTTATATACATAGTGAGACAAGAGTCCATGATGATAAACTGGAATTAACTGTAAATAGCCACTATGGAAAAATTAAGATTGTCGATTGGTAAGTTATTGTAATAATAATATTATTATTAGTATGGTGCTAATTTATTTATTTGTTAGGGATGCAATGCAGTATAAGGAATCTGAAGAACCAAATATGAGTGGTTTTCTGTGGATATCAGAAAACAATGGAAACAGTTCAATATTTGTAAATATTATTTATTTTGCCTCTTCACATAAACTCAATAATATTAATATCATTATTTTCTCTTCTAAAATAAAATTTATAAAGAAACCAATGACTAAAGATCGGGTTGAAATTGATTTAAACACTTTTAAACCTATCGAACCAACTCAAATTCAACAATCAACATCAACATTGTCAATATCATCATCGTTGCCACTACAATATGATTCATCAATATCTACATCAAAAACTAATGCTACTAATATTATTGCTGTTAATACCTCCACTACTAATACTAGCGATATTGCTAATATATCAACAACAAAAATAAAACAAGAAGAGTCTATGCAAATATCTTTGTCCATGTCTTCCAATTCTAAATCTATTATTTCTTCAAAAGGCACACCAAAAATAAAACAGGAAAATGATAAAGAACAACAACAATTATTTGTTGGTAGTAATAATAATAATACCAGAAATTCAAACAGATCATTTTACAATAATAGTAATTCAAATACTAATAGCAGTCATACTAATAATGGTAATAATAATGATTCAAGACAACAAAACAGTGACCGATCTCGCTCAAATAATAACAACAACAATAATAAGCGGAAAGGAGCTACTAGACGTGATAGTTGGAGTACAAGTGATATTAGAGATCGTTTTGGACCACCTAACAACAACAACAACAACAACAACAATAATAGTGCTGAAAATGATAAAATTGAAGATGGTGATTACGAAATTGGAAATAATGGATGCAGAATTTCAGATAAAAAAATTGGAGGAAGTGGGGAAAATAATAATAATCGCTATTCAGGTGGTGGTGGTCGTAACAACAATAACAACAATAGAGGTCGTGATTGGAATAATAATGATAATAGAGATAAAGTTAGTAGAATTGATTTTCATGATAGAGAATATAATAATAACAATGCTAGTGGTAATAGTATTATTTACCGCCCACATACAGATCTTGATAGACCTGAAGAAGGTGAACTAGTTGATTTTTCAACATTTTCACCTGGATATAATAACAGTAATACAACACCACCAAGAAAACAGCCAAAATATTAATTTATAAAAAATTTTTTTTACAATGCATTAATTTAAAAATTTTCTTAATTTTTTGATTTAAAGCCTATTAGATTTATTATATTTATTTCTCAAAATAAAGAATCATTTATTTCATTGAATATTTAAATATTTTGAATGAATGTTGATATGGATGATTGTAATTATTTATAAGTATGAATGAATTAATGTGTGATTGTTAAATCCATCTCAAACATTAAATAATATTTTATATATATAATGATATATATGAGGGAGTTTTCTAGCGAAAAGGGTGGGAGGTACAGTGTAATTGAGTGATGGATGATCCCTGAAAAATATGTTATGTTTTTTTTTTCACCAGTTATAATCCTTATCATATAGATTTGTATTATGCAAAAACTCAATTTGGTGAGAGATCTATAACTAGAAAACCCATCATAAATACAAAAAAAAAAGTTTAATTAGAAATATTACATATATATGTATATAATATGTTATATCAAATTTCTAAAAAAATAATCATGAATAGATAAATAAATAATATAGATACATTATACCTTTAATATAATAATGGCCGCTAACAAGTTCACTCCTTAGTAATGAACCAAACCAGCAGCAACATATATGGTGTTTTTATTAATTAAAAAATATTAACAAATTAAACTTTTTTACTTTTAATTGATCATGATGATATTCGTATCCGGTGTATATATCATAAATAAGGTCATCCATCATCTCCCACCACTGCTACTGCTATTGCTACTGCTATTGCTACTGCTACTACTACTGCTACTAACATTATTACTAATATTATTAAGATTATTAATGTTACCGCCAGCATTATTAATGCTATCACCATCAGAACTACTGCTAACAGTACTTTTACTTTCTCCTCGTTTACTATAAAATTTTGTTAAACCTGTGAAAATAAAAAATATAGTAGATAATCTAAACAAAAATGGGATTTTTCTATTATTAGATCCATAATAATAATCTTTGCTAGTAATAGCTTCGTCAACTGCTTGTAATTTATTAATTGAGGGAACAATCCCTATTGGTGAATTTTGTTGATAATATAAACTAAAATTCGATATTGGTATTACTGAAGGAGAAGAAATTGTTGTTCTTGAAACTTTTTTATTTATTGATAATAATTTTTGTCGCTTATTAATTATGATTATGATATTTGATGGTGTTGTTGATGTTGATGTGACTTTAGGTTGACCTGGTGGGACATAGTGTGGATGAAAAGGAAGTTGGATAGTACTTGCATAACCTTTTATCCTTATGTTTGATTCTTTAATTATTTTTGTGAGTTTTAGTTTTTTCATACAAAAAAACATTGAAAAAAAAGTTGGGAGTAAAACACCCTTCGTAGACTTTTCCAAAATTAGATTTCTTTGCGTGTAACAATATTTTTATTTGATATACAAGTGATCCTGGATATAACGACATTCTCGGGACCATAGTAAAATTTATTCCAATTATCGTTATAACAAAATATGTTTTATATAACGTTATTATTATTATTATGTGGCCGTTATGTCCGGTAGTATTTATATCCAGAGTCACTTGTACAGTGTGTTGCGAAAAAATGGCGCGTGAATATCTTAACAATTACTAAATAAAAATAGATTCATAGATTTAATTAAAATTTGTGCTGGTTTCTGAGGATTTTTATCCCATTCTTCAACAATAAATCCCTATTATCTTTAGGCAATCTCCTTTCTAAATGATTTGGCTAGGTTTCCAACAAGTCAAACATTTACTTGTACTGTTTTTATTTTTGGTCTTGCTGAAGATGCATTTGGAAAATTCTAGTAATTAAAACTGGACATACCCAGTAAAAGTTAACCGATAATAACATTTATTTATTTTTTGAAAAACCCCCCCAATTTTACTTTTTAATGTCATTGACAAGAATTTCCTATATGAAAATATAGAAATTATATATATAATAAGCTAGAATGACCAGTTTAAATGTAATAACAATCGATCTTCATTTTATTTTATTATAACTATGGGCGTCTTCACATGTACAAATTTTCGGGTATATAGAATTAACATTTGTTGCACGAATGATTCAGGATCGGATTATATTTTAATCTTAGGATTAAATAATCTTCTCTGTCAATTATTTTACCAAATATTTCAATCTCTTTGGAATCAGAACTTGAAGAAGAAGAGGATGAATTGCCTTCTAATTGATTATTTAATAATACAAGTGCAGGAACTGCACTAGATAGTAAAATATACATATATATATATATATACTTGTAGTAAAAAAAATTTGTTGATTTAAACGTGAAATTAAATTTTTAATCTAATCCAAGTCTCCGAAAATTAGCACATGTGAAGACGTATATATTTAATTATTTTGAAAAAATATTAATATATGCATAAGAAAAAGTAAAAGGCAAACCAAAAAAATATTATAATGGTCCAACAACAAATTTTATTATTGAAATTAGTACTATTATTATTAAACTTAATAGTTGCTAATTGAACTATTATTATTATTATTGTCGTTGACCAAAAATTGTTGTTATATTATTATTACTGTTGTTGCCATGCACTATTGAATCATTATTATTGTATTATTATCATCATTGTTAATAATACTCCACGAAAATAAAAAATTTAGCCCGAGTCGTCATTGTTCTGAATATTAACATTGTCACTATTCGTTAAAATATGCAGAATGCTTATAGCCATCTTTCAAAAAATCGATGGGATCCATTGTCATTATAAACTTGTAATAGCTCTTTCTTGTAATCCTTTTTTAATATTTGGGCACTTCCTTGTGGGACAGTAAGCGAAAATTTTTATTACTACACATACACTATGCATGTGCACTATGTTCATTTGACACTACGCACGCTGTGCGCACTTGTGCGAAAAAAAAATCAAGTTTGCACATCACCGTACGAACAAAAGAAGCAAGGTCCATTTTTCGTGAATTGCACATTGAAATGTAAGTTCATTAGATGACATTAATGCCGATAATGATGACATAGTGCTGGTAGTTGTGTGGCATTATTATTATGATTTTTTGGATTGTTGTTGCTGATACTACTACTATATACTACTATTACTACTATTAACGATGTTATGAAATCATCAAAACGTTGGTTAAAAAGACAAACTCCTGAATGATCATCATTGTACCCATAAAAAATCCTCTCATTGGCTGTTTAATTGATGCGCAGATCAAATATTTTTACGTGAAAATTAAATTATGATGGAAGAAAAACCTCAATTCAATAGCTATAGTGATGATGATGATGATATTGATGATGTTAATTTGGAAGACTTTAAAGATTTACAAAAGAAAGAGGAAGAACAAGGATTTGATAATAATTATGAAACAAAAAAAAGATCAAGCAAACATCGGTATGTTTAAAAAAAAATTTTTTTAAATTTATTTTATTAAATGTATATTAATAACATATTATTTTATTCATTGAAAGACCAATGGAAATTACATCCAAAAAAGCAGTTGGAAGATTTCGTCAAGTTGTTGAACTTCCTAATAATATCAAGGTAAAAGGAATATTTTAACAGTAATCATAAGCACATTTCAATTTATAATAATAATAATAATAATACTATTATTATTAATTGATAAATTAGAAAAATCGAGATCCAAGGTTTGACAATTTATCAGGAAAATTTAATGAAGGATTATTTGAAAAATCTTATGAATTTATAGAAGAATATAAAAAATCAGAGATTAATGAAATTTCTAAAAGAATTGAAAAAGAAAAGGATATTGAAGAAAAACAAAAATTACAACAATTGTTAGATAAAATGGTAATTAATTTTTTTGAAAAAACAAATATTATTATTATGTCTATACAAAATAAATAATTATTCTTTGTGGGGGTTTGGTTTATACAGAAGTCAAAATTAATTAAAGAACAAGATCATAGGTATAAAAGACAACTAAAGAATGAGAGGAAGAAGAAAGAATTAGAACTTGTTGGTAAAGGAAAGAATCCCTATTTCTTAAAAAGAGGTAAGTTATTTATTTACTTGTTATTTTTTTCATAAAGATCCATCATAATATTATTCTAATTATTATAATATCTAAATCTGATTATTATGATTATGATTTTATAAAAAAATCAAACAGCCGAAGAAAATAAATTGGAATTAATTGATAAATATAAAAAAATTAATAATAATAAAAAGAAATTAGATAACATTATTGAAAAACGTAGGAAAAAGAATGCATCAAAAGAAATTAAGCATTTACCTTTTAAGAAAAGACGAAAACTTGACAGATGAATAGATATACATATGAATGATTTGATAATTTTTATTTAAAAAAATACATGATTAATTATTAAGGATCTGCAGGTTTAAAAATATATAATTACTGTAAATATTTTTTTCTTCCATTAATATTTTTTTTTTGATAAAGTTTTTTCTCTTTACACATTAATATATATCATGATTTCCTTGAAACCAAGGCTGAAAAATAAAATAAAATTTTATTTAATTTATTATTTTAAAAGAACAGAGTTAATTTCTTTTGTTAATTAATGTGAATAGGACCGGAAATTTCTAATTGAGGTCCCAAGTGTGCGGTGCCAACCAAATTTGGTAATTATCAAAAATCAAAAATCTGCCAATAATTACCAAATCTACTGCTTAATGCTACCATCCTCATATGAATCATATATGAATTGATCGTTATGTCATTTCAATTAAAAATATGTGGAAAGGCCATACTTATAAAAAATCATCTCTTGCAAATTCTCCTTTGACTCTGCTCCTAAACAAGAAGCTAGTCTAAAGAAAAGAAAATAGAAAAAAAATACCTCCAATAAATTGTATGATCTGCAAACTCTGTTATCAATTAGCAAACAAAACTGCAAAAAAAACCTCCCAGTCTTGAATTCTTGATTATTTCTTCACTTGAAGTGCGAATTACTTGGAAGGTATGAAATTGAAAATCTAAGTCAACTTGAAAACAATTACATAGTAATAGTAAAAATCAACTTTGATCTTATCGACCAGATCTGCAAACAGTCAAAATTATTTTGGTTTCATATTATATAATATGGATATTGCAGAAGACAATGATCAGTTGATAAATGATCAAGACAGTGTTAGCATTTTTATATGTCCAATTAATTTTCAATTGGATTTGTCTTGTCCAATTTGTCCAATTGGCGCAGTAGCTATTTGGACATTTGAAAATTCTAAATTCTAACATGATATAAAATATAATGTTTATTTGGAATTAGAACAATGAAAAATAACCTCATTCTTTGATTAATGATTTTTTGTTTTGTTTTTTTATCTCAGGTAATAACAATATATCTGATACATCCACATCAATGTCAACACCATCATCAACATTGCTAAATAAAAACATCATAAATTTGACTTTGGATTCTTTTCAAAGCAATAATACTAATAAATATGATATTGAGAATTTATGCTACATACTCCTACAAAATCTGAAGAATCATTTGCTTCATATAACTCTATCTAATGGTCTGGCTTTCAAGTGAAGAAGTAAAGTCCCTTTTCAAATGGTTGGATCCAAATAGAAAGGCTCCTTCTGGAAGAATTTTGAATGATGCATCTTTTAAACATAATCATTGGATAGAACAGCAAGCATCCAGTTTGTGTCCAAATTACCTAATATAATAATTTGGACACATTGGACTGTCCAAATATGCCAATGTGACTTTGTTACATCATGTCCAATTCCAAATACTAATTAGACATTTGGATCCAGATATTGGACACAATTTGGACAATTTGGACATTTGGACAGATTTGCCGACACTGGATCAAGATGATTGGGAAGTAAAGAATCCTAAAACCAATGGCACAGTTAAACAGAAGAATGCTTACCAGAGTTTGAACGTTGCTTGTAAAGAATTAAGAGAGATGTGAGAGAATATTATGCTAAAAGAAACATTCCTTAGGCAGTTATATAAACAAAAAAGTTATTGTAATAATATTCTCAAAAGTGTTAAGACAAAGAAAAAGAAATCTATACAGAAGTCACAACCAAAGATTTACCATTTCAATATGGTCACACTCTACTGTTGAACATTTTGGATATCTTTAACCTTGTCACCAATTGCTGAGGAAAGAATAGACAAGTGGTTTTAGTGCAAGATGAGCTAGGCATGTGGTTAGACTTTTACTGAGATTGAATCACATGTTAACCTTCCTTTGTGATTAAAGATGACAGTGGTACTGAGTATGTATATTGATGAAGAGAGTCAACACACATCATATCATCTCCTCCTTGTCTTGATGAAATCAAACTTCTACATTCTTTAAAATTACAGCTCCTATATCAACATACCCAAAAACTAATAAAACATTGAGAGAATTCTCTTAAAAAATTGGAGAATAAGAAGAAGGCCTGTGAGTGATTCAGGATCTTGCATAAAAGGAGAATTCCAATAAAGCAGCTCAGATCATGTCAGAAATTGATGCAGCTCATAGCATCTATCAAGAGCTTGCCAAGATCCGAAGAACTTTGAATGTTCCAAGTTTCAGTTGAAGAATTGATGCAATAAACAAAGAGAACATGTACAATGCTTGGTGCTGTAGATAGAAATCATATAAGTGAACATACCAGAAAAAGCTTGAGATAAATCATCATCTATATCATCACCTACACCAAATGTACCAATTGGAATAGCTGGCATAGGAATTGATTATCATATAAAAGGCCATGCTCAAAGATGTGGATATCATTCCTCACAGACTTGTGTAAGTATGTGATGCTGCTGAGCATATCGATCCATTATTCATTTCATTCAAGTATGGCTACACTACAAAGCCTCGGGATTTTCATTCAGCAACTGCCATTGCTATTGCTGGTGCATCCAGACTGATCTCAGCTTCAAAAACTAACACACCTACACCAACCATGAGTGCCAGTCAATTTATACTAGACATTCAACAACACACTCTCAACACCAAAAAGGTCCAACAAGAGTCTCTCCTGGCCAAGGAGATTTTACTGGATATTCATTATATGAGTTCCATTTGTTAATTAATATAATGTTAATAGGTAAATATAATCAGATTAATATATTAATACATAAAAAAACCATTTTAATATTTCTCCTTGAATCATCATCACCACCAATATATAAAATAATAAAGAAAAAACTTTAGGAATGTGTGTACAAAATAATAAATAAATACTATAAATTATTATGTATTTATGTAGATATTTATAAGTTATATTATTATTATCAAGAGGAAATAATTATCATTATTAGTAACTATAGTTCTCCTGACTAAAATTAGGATCTTGAATAAAAGCTGATAATACTTTACTTCCAGTTTGCAAAAGAGGATGACCAGCGACACTAATAATAAATTAAAATAAAAAATTAATCAATAAGTCAATGACTTGATTTTTTTTGACCCTGATGTAAGTCACTCGAGCTTCTAATAAAAATCTCAAATCATAATCATTAATTTACTTTTTAAGTCTAGGGAATTAGAGCTACAAGCAAAACAAATCAGGTTTCAAAAATAAGAAAAACTTGTTCTAGTAAATAAATAAATACATTTGTAAAAATCTTTCCAATCCTTCTCTACGATGTTCAATAATATCATCTGAAAAACGATTAGTGAAGACTTTTCCTGGTAACGATGGAATATTAACTCGAGATGATTCTCTTTCAAGGACATCACGAAACCATTCAAAATCACTGTATCTTCTTCTTACAGATGATTGTTTTAATTTAAACGTAGGAAGATTTGTCTAATTAATGAAAGCGAATGATATATATATTGATATATATATATTGTATATGATATAGAAATAATTATTAAGATCATATTATATAATTATTCCCAATATATATATATAATTTGAACATTATAATATAATATAATAACTGTTATTGACCCGACAAACAATTTCATAATCAGTATACATTTTACGACCAAAACCTATTTTTTTAGATAATATAAATATAATTATATAATTGAGTTACTGTATCATGATTTTCTAAAATTCTGTAACTTTTCAAAAAAATACCATGCGTTTGAGGATTCCGCACTTCAATTTCAAGAAAATTTTCAGGAATACCATAAATTTCATCAATTGTTTGCTCTTTCATTTGGAGTCTTGATATTGCATCAAAGTTTTTAATAGTTGGAGATGAAGGATCCATTGTTTAAAATTAATTATTTTATTTTAGAAATAAAATTTAAAGTTATGCTTGTCATTTGATAAATAGTTGGTAATTTTTTTCTCACGTGGCTTAAAATGATTCATAATCACGTTATTTTTTTGACCAAATGCATAATTGGTCGGATAATTTTATGGTGAGCATTAGTTGAAATTGGTCATTTAGAAATGGATGGGTGAAAGATATAATCATCAAGAGGCTGCAAGATGAAAACAATGATATAATTACTAAAAAATCTAGAATTTTTGTCTTCCATCACACACATCCATTTACTTTAAGCATCAAACAGATCTCATCTAGAAAGAAATTCAGCAAGTTCTATAATAACAGTTATAACCAAAATTCGGTTAATTATATTCATGAAAAGGTTACATGTTATCATTTAAATCTTTTTTAATTTTAGAAATAAATTTTCATCCATCTGATATGACGTGATGATTAATAAATATAATCTAGAAAAGATATTTTGAAATAAATAATAATTTCAAGCGACTTCAAAATTCACAGTCACCTAAAAAAAGAGGAATTAATTAATTTTTAATAAAAATTTGTGTTATTAGTAAATAATTTACTTTATAATTTTGACTTATATATAATTTTACCTTCTTGATTAGATGTTCGCCATATATTACTGAATCGTAATGTTTAATTGGATCGATTTTAAGACATTGTTCAATTGGATTAATCTTTGCATCAAAATTTGGTTCATAAAAAAAAGGAACTCTATAAATAAAATATTGTTAATGGTAATAGTAAGGCTAATAGTAATAGTAAATATAATAATAGTGATTATCATCATTACATTAAATTAGTTACAACTTACGAAACTCGATAATCATCACTTTTATGAATTACTCTATGTAAAGTGCTTTGATATAAGTTATTTGTCCAAATCTATTTTTTTATAACTATTAATTAATTATCGATTTTCAATTAAATTTTAATGATTATTAAAAAGCAGATTACTTACATTTAGCATATCACCAATATTTACTACAAATGCATCTGGTATAGGATCAGCTTGGATCCAATCTCCATTTTTTGTTCTAACTTCCAATGCTCCTTTAATATTATCCTAATCAATCAAATCAATTAATAAATAATAATCATATAATTTGATATTTTTGTAATAAAAAATTTTTTTACCTGGTTTAAAAAGGTTAGACAACTTTACAAACAACAATAATAAAAATAATGAATTATTAATAATATTAAAACTAAAAATTATACCAGAGAAATAATTTAATTTACCCATAATCTATAAATATAATATGAATTAATAAATCATAATTATCAATATAGTAATTATGATAAAAATAATAATTATACCAGTATGCTCGCCACAACTAAATCCTACTCTATCCGTGCCTCTTGAACTCCTAAGAGATGGATATCCGATAATTCTCATCACCCTAAATCAATCAATCAATAAATCTCAATAATATTATTTTATTTTTCCAAAATCACAATTCATTAATTCTAATACAAAATTAATTACCAAAATGAATCATCTAAATATTCTACAAAATAATTTTCTTCTAGACCTAATCCTAAAGCAATTGCACTCATGACTTTGGCCCCTAAATCTTTCATATATTCTATATATTCCTCAAATACTTTACGAAATTCTGATGGGTGTTCTGGCCATCTATTTTCACCTTTCAATGGCAAATTGCCTATTACTAATGGGTGAGTAGGTGGAATAGGTTTGTAATAATCAAGTGCCTACATAAAATTTTATTTATTAATTATTAGATATGTCAAAGATAAGATAAAATAAATAAATGCTTTACTTCGTGCCAATCTTTTTGATATCTTGTAACGTTTTCTCCAAGTCTTTGATAACCTCTATATTGTTTGATTATTATTATTATAAGTAATTTAATTATTTTTATATAATAATATTTATTACTTTTATTACTTTTGCAAATTACCTATAGTCTTCATTAGAAATACTAAGTTTATTTTTTTCTTCCTGTGATAATTTAAAGAATTCTCTACCCAAGTTCAAAACATTATCACATATTTCTTTCGGTACATTATGACCTTTGATATAAAAAAATCCGGTTTTCATACATGCTTCATGAATTTCTTTGGCTGTTTTTAATTTTAATTCATCAACTTCTTGAGTTTTTTTTGTTGTTGTCGTAAATGAAGAAATATCAATTATCGGTAATGTAAAAGTTGACATTTTTATTTATTTTGGAATTGAAGAAAAAACTTTGACCACATTAATATACGATGATGAATGGGTACGAGTTAATGGAAATAGTACATGTTACACTTATGTTGGAGGAGAATTTTCATTTAATCTTAAAGTTCTAATCACGCGTGTTTCATAGATAGTAAATTGCTATGTGACACTGTTACGCGTGATTCATGATTCGCTTGATTAGATAATAAATTGCATAAATGCGATTGGTCAGCAGTATCAGTATATCTAAAATGATAGTCGAATCAAGTATATAGTATAAAATTGTATTTGACATTGAATTTTCCATAATTAGATTCGCTTGATATTGAAAGAGAGTTAAAACTCTCATAATGGCTTAATAAAACTATCTATTTATAAAGGAATCTTTTGCACCTTTATCGTTAATTGCTTGCATATGGTATGGCCAAAGTATTGCGTGCTAAAAATTTTATCAAAGAAATTACATTCTACGGCTATCAATGATATGCCATATAAATATTAGGATTCTCGACTAAAAGTCAAATTATGACTCTTTTGGATAATTCACCGAATTATTTTGAATTGGTCCTCTTTTTATGGAGTTGTTATCTCACAGATAGCCCTTTAAATGATTTTTTATCCATTACTATTTATTTCATGATAGGTTCAACAGGAATGTTGCACGCCAAGATATCAAACTGTCCTCCCTTGAAATTCATAAATTTAACCAATAGTAATAGTGACATCCTTGTTGAACCCTGCTCAATTTTCTAAAGGTAAAATTACGTGAGATGCGTTCAGGCAATCATATACGTATTCTGGTGTATAGTAAGCAACCACTGAAAGTATTTTTTTCTTTTAAAATCCTTTGGGGAATAAAAATTGGAGAAACTCATCCCTGGTAACATATACTCATCCCACAGCAAACAATATTTATTTAATAATAAAATACACATTTATATAGTAAGAATTAATAAAGATTTGTTAAAAAAATTTTGATGTAGTCTTCAAAATGTAAATTTGGTGGTTTCAATCATTAGTAGAAGATAATGAACATTATAGATTTTCTCTCGACAAACTCAAAAGTACTTTTATTCATGTCAATTGAATGTAATGGAATGCATAATGATTTAATAGTTTATGGTTAAACCCCCAAAAGACATGGATCCTGATCCGGTAAATGGAGAAGACAAGGTATGGATTCCATTACTTCTTGGTTATTCTATTTAACAAGGAAGGAAATATATACATTTGCTTATTGGATTAAAGATAACAAAAAATTGCAGTATATGAAAATTTTGAAAATGATTCCACATCCACCAATTCAAAGGAAATAAGACATTATAATCATGTTTAGAAAATTTCAAATATGAATTAAAAATTTTAGAAAAAATATCTGTAACATCTTTAATTGGTTTTGGTAATGTTAAAATGTTAACTACTTATGTAACAAAGTATTTGAGAAATATCTGTTCTTGTCAAATTCACATAATTCACCAGCTCCAGTTGATCCAAATGACATGCTTAAAAGATTTGTTGATTTTAACCAGAAAAAGAAAAATAAGGAAAGAGATGTTACTTAGATCGCATAAAAGCCAAGACTTCATTCTTATACTAGTGTTAATAAATAAGTAGTTAAGACATTATATACATATAAACGTATGTTAACATCTCACATATTTGTGATTCATCTTTGTATGTATTCTCATGACGGTGTGTAATTCAATAACATTTCTATTTGTATCATGTAGAATATTTTTTGAATTTGTGTGATAATAAAATCCATAATAAACAGGCCTATCATCTAGTAGCAGCTGAAGATCTTGAAAATGGTAATGAGAAGAATACCAACAACTACTTCTAAAAAGTTGCTAAAAGCATCAGAGTTGAGATAAATGATTCAATATCATAATAATTATCTAATAATATATATATTTTTTTTAGTAGCAATGATGCATAAAATCATTAATTTATTCGGTTATCAAATTTTATAATGTTAAAGTGTTATAATGAATGCTTTTAACTGGAATTGATTAATCAGTTTAATTATTTTAATAGGATTTAGATTCCAACATCTTCATCCCCAATATCACCTTTATTTTTGCCACTATCTACATGGCGTGCAATTTTATTTTCCATCTTTAAAATGACGGATCCACCTGTCCATTCAACTGATTTTTCATCAACTTTAGCGTAATCTTTTATACCATTTGTAATTTTTTCTATCACACCGCTGACATCAACCAATTTACTACTATTCACACTTCTACTGTGACTTATAACAATATTCAAGTCATAGCCTTCTTTTAAAAACTCGGTTGCTTTATCAATTGTGTCTGATAGAACTTCCTCTCTAACTTTCCAACTAACCTTTAATTCTTTATAAACTTTATTGTTGTTGTTGCCATTACTTAAATTTTGATTTTCGTTAAAATATTTCTTATTGAATGATTTTTTATCAATCAATTTACAAATTGGTGAATAAGACGATGATGTTGATGACTTATTGTAGTTATTATTATTAACGTCTGATAATTTATTATTGGTATTGTTTATGTTGTTGCTAACTTCAATCAAATAATATTTAGATCTATCAAAAGATGATAAAATTGATTTTAATGATTTATCACCAACAAATTTACCAAATTCATCAATATATTTTATTGATTCTGATGAAATTTCATCATCAATTCTTGGTATTTTTATTCTTCCTCTTAATAACGAATTTGTTTTAAATTGATGATAAAATGTTTTTATTAAAACATTTTTACTATTAGGACATTTTTGCTTTAAATTTACTATCATCACTCACTAGTTATGTATATAATAAGTAAGTGTTAATTTTATTAATTGCAACGGCGTGACGAATATATTAACTGCGGTTAAGGATTTTCCTCAACAAACATTTCACACCAACACTTCCTAAAGTACTTACTATATAGATACAACAAACAAGCTAAATCGAGAGATGTAGAAATAGAAATTAGCTTTTAACAAGCCAATAAACTCAAAGCTGTATTAGAATTAATTAAATGTTTCAAGGTTAACAAATGTTAATAACGATTTTATTTATTAGTTAAATTATAATTTACCAGATCATTTATACTGCTAAACTCTTTCAAGATGGAGAGGATTATTGGGTGACTTTATAAAGCAATTCAAAAAGACAACTAAAAATTAAATTATATAATCAAACGAAAACACATGGTGCAATATTTGTTAACAAAGGAGAGAAAAGAGCTAGTTTTTTTCCTTTGAAAATATTTAATATACAACAAAATAGCAACAACGCAACTAAGAATATCAATAAAGTTGTTGTAATTGTATTTGGAAAATTAACAAGTGGAAAACATTATATAATGAATGGCCAATTATTTCGTTAAATTTCCCTGACTAGAAGAGACTCCCATTGGATCTTTTCGTTATTGAATGTGCTGAAGAAGTGTTATCCAGTATATATTGATGGTTTGTGTAGGTGCGGGTTCTCGAGAAGGCGGTAAAGATGGATGAGCAATCTTGATGCATCAGCAATAGCAATGGCAGTTTCTGAATAAGGGTCAAGGCTTTATAAATTCTCATTAAAAAGCTTTCTTTTCAATTTCACATCATTTATATAAAACCAAATTTTATCTCTTTTTATTTTATTTTTTTATTATTATAATTATTCCAAAATATTATTTTCGCATAATATTTTCTTTGTTTTTTCGTAAGCTCCTAAAAATATACATCCACCAATTGATATCCACAAAACACGAGGACCAATACCAGAGAACAATTTTCTTGCGCCTTCTTCTTTTATGATTCGATTGAATGTATCAACAACTCCTCCAGAGTAATTATGAACAATTTGATTCTATCAATCAATCAATAATTAATTAATGATAAATATTATTGATAATAATAAGTGGAAGAAGGAATTATGAATTTAATTACTTTTGCCGATAACATCACACGAGTCTTTACTACATCCAGAGGCGTAGTAAGTCCGGCTGCTACACCTCCAGCTATTGATCCACAAATAGAAGCTTCCCAAGGTTCAATTTTTGATCGGTTTGTAATTTGTGCAGTAAAAACTTTTAAATATTCATATAGTGGGAATTGTATGCAGGTGAATGGTATCTAGAAAATAAATAAATATAGAAATGAGAATGTGAGGGAAAATAGAGGAATTAACAATTTATAGAAAATATAAATCTCTTCAATCAAATAATCAAATGATAAAATAAAATTGTATATATATATAAGTATAGTTGTAGCCTTTTACTTAATCCATACATCGTCTATACACATATTTTCAATATCATTGATTCTGCAATTAATCATTTTTATTATTGCTATATCTTATTATTAATATTCTCTAATTTGATTAGTGTGTATATATATATATATAGCATATAATACTAACTTCTCTAAACACAGTGCTCAAGTATCCGCGATAAAATCCTTGGATTCCTTCTTGTTGAAATATAGATCTCAAAGCAAATAGTGTTGAATGATATTGTTTAGTTTGCATTCTTTGTTTAATGACTTCTGTTGGAACTCGGACAATGCATGCAGACTTTTTATTTTATCATATCATTATCATTATGTTATTATAAGAGGTCATTAATCAGAAGAATTAATATTGTAATTGTTATTATTGTTATTATTAATATACTTGCAATTTCACCACCTGACGCAGCAACCATATGAATTAATGGTAAATATTTTAATTTATAATCATTATGAGATTTATTAGAATTTCCTTCCATATTTATTAAACCTTTTTTTAAAAATTCATATGTGACAAAAAACGCTGATGCTATAATCAATAAAAGATTTATTTATAAAAATATAAAAATATTGGATTAAAACTTAAAATTTTGTCATTATAATAATAATAATCATACCTCCAGGAGCACTACCAATTATTACACTAGTTATTCCTGAATATATTCCACGAAAACTGCCTGCTTTGTATAATCCCAATTTTGATTGTAATCTTGTTTTAATCGTGTCTAATGGATATAATATTGTGTCAACCGCTGTTCCTGCTATACCACCAGCCTTATATTATATATATTGAAAAGTTTTATTTATTTAAGTCATTTTCTGATAAAAAATAACAATCGATAATTTGTTACCACTAGAGCTTGCTTCATGTTTATTGTATATTCTCTTTTTTCCATATTTTAATTTTTCTGTCCACAAAAAAATTTTTTAATAATCCAGTAATCACATGTAATGTATTTAATTACATGCAATTAATTTATATATCAGTTATAGCTTAATTAAGTTCATACATTTTTATCATCCATACTTTTTTAAGTAAAAAACCATACAAAATTTTATTTTATAAAATAAAAAAATGCTTACTTTCAACAGAGAACTTTTTTGCAGGTTGTTGATTGGGCATGGACTTGGCTTCTTGTTTCATTATAAAATATGCAAAAACCAACCCTATGATATAAATCAAAACAAAAATAAAAACAAACAGACCGGGTTGAATCCGGATTTTTTATTTAGTGAAATGGCAATTGGCATCTGTGAATAACTTGAAGGAAGAAAGGGAATCGTTGTTTTTACTCTTTTCTTCTAGGATTTGTTTTTCGTCGGTAAAAGCTTTTGCATCGGAGGCAATTCAGTAATAGATCAATTAAAGAAAATAATAAAGAAACGGAGAAAGATGTGACATAGAAGAAGAAATATTATGACATTATTGGTAGTAATAATAATGTAGCATCAATGGCTTTGGAGTAAGATCTAGAGCAATACATATAGAGGTAACAGATAAATTCAAAATTTTTATAATAGCTAAACAAGGTTTTTACTAAAATGAATAAGCAAATTTTATAACATGACCTCAAAAATTTACCCATGAATAAACAACACAACTAAAAGTGATTTATATGAAATCTTTGATAATCATTTCAATAATGACCAAAATCTTCATATAATACCCTTTTTCATCTCCTAATAGTTTGAGAATATTAAAACTTTTGATTCGGAAATATGATAGATGGTACATGATGTGTTAAAATATTACATTTTTCCTTAACTAAATCACTAAAAATATCGATATCAATAGGGAATGTACACATAGGGATATATCATTAATAGTTTCAATCAGTTCATTTGTATGACAATACTTGACATATTGTATGCACAATTGACGTTTTTTTGAATATTGACATCTATTTTTTAACGCGCGTTTTTGAAAATTCGAGATCGGCAATTCAAAATCTTTTTTTTTTGATAAAAAATGTTTCGTCAAGTTAAAAAAAAGTATGTAAAAAATTATTAATTATTCATCAAAGTTTATTACTTATTTATTTATTTAATTAATTAAATAAGCATAATAAGATTAAACAACAACAACATCAACAACACTAACAGTACTTTCACCAATTTTTTTAACAAGGTTTTAAAACTTTTGGTTTGGTTTAATGAGTTTTTTATTATTAATTTTTGATTTTAACAATGACATGTTTTCTTTATAATTATAATTTTATCAGAAAAACAAATTGTTACTGGATATAATAGTATACAGATGCCGAGGATTTTCTACTTTTAGAACCAATAACAATGTCAACAATAATATCAACATCATTACTAATACTGCTGCTATTGCTTCCACAATTAACAACAACATTTGTAACAATAACTATAGTAGCATTATAAGGAATGAATTCTTTACAAAAAAACGATCAATTAAATCAATTAAAATAATAAAATCATTTCGTTTTTATTCTACAACAAATTCATCTTTACAATCTAATAATAATCAAAATATTGCAAATAATATTAATGACAATTCAAATCCCAATTCTGATTTATACGAGGCTTTCGAACCATTAACTGATAATATCGATTTATCATCATCATCTACTGTTGCAGGAGATAATATATCAGTATTAACTGAAACAGCTATGAAAATTGGCGATCTGAAAGCATTGGGATTGGTGAATTCTACACCAGTAGGATTTATTGAAGGATTACTAGAAACATTACATGTTACATCAGGTTTATCATGGTTTTCAACAATAGTAGCAGCAACATTTTTATTACGTATGGCATTTTTACCTTTTTTAATCAGTTCACAACGTCATGTTGCAAAATTTCAGAAAATTCAACCGGAATTCAACGCACTGAATGACCAATTAAAAATTGCTAAAGAATCAAATAATCCAGCAAGATCATTAGAATTAAAGATGGAAATTATTGATTTGTATAAAAAACATAATGTTAGTCCATTTAAAGGCCTACTAACTGCACTTGTTCAAGCACCAACGCTACTTTGTTTTTTTTTGGCTTTAAGAAATATTTCCAAAGCTGACGTACCAGATCTTAAAACTGGCGGTATCTTATGGTTTCAAGATTTATCTTCACCTGATCCTTATTACGTTTTGCCTGTCCTTGCTACTGCAAGTTTCTTTGTAATGATGGAGGTAATAATAATATGTGTATATTGAAAATAATAATAATTAATGTAAAGAAAACTAATATTTATTTAATTTACTAAAAAAGATTGGATTGAGGACAGCACCTGCTAGTTCTCCAAATTTAAAATATGCCAATTTTTTCCGTGCATTGACTTTAGTTTCACTTCCAATTGGAATTACATTGCCTTCAGTAAGATTGTTATTAGTTGATTGAATATTACTATTATTAAATTATTATTATATTAATTAATTGACTGATTGATTAAATATTAACTATCATTAATTATCAATTAATTAACCACTCATCATCAATATCGTGGAAAAATAAAAAGGCAATAATAGTACATCTTATCAGCTCAACAGTAATTGGTACAATACAAACAATAATATTAAACAATGAAGATTTTCGACGTAGTGTTGATTTACCAGTACTTGAAAAACAACCAAAAGATCTCTTTGATGCTAAAAGCATTGCCACTTCTTATAATCCACAGAAAAAAAATCTAAAGGGTCGGAAAGTTTATCCTAATAATAACAGTGATTCAAAGTTGGAAAAATAATACGAATGAATAAATGAATGAATGCATGTACTATACGAATGAAATTACGGAATTGATGATGGATGAATGGATGGAAATTTTTTTTAAAAAAATAAGGATAGAGTGTACGTAACACGAAGTTTACTATAATGGTGGATAATTTTTAATAAAATGAAATTTATTCTTTTAAAAGAATTCCCGTTTTTTATTGCTATCGTGTCTTCTTTTAAACCAATCATTAATATATTCAGTCTCGCTGTGACTAAATTAACGAATGCGATTGTGACAAATGCAGTAAACATTATTTTTTGTTTGTCCGAGCGCAAATCAATAAAGATTTTCGTTTAAAAAGATAAAAGATAAAAAAGAATATAAATTTTTGAATGCGAATCGATGGTATTATTTTATGATAATAATAGAGATGTGTATAAGAAAGAAAAGTTATTTCAAATTTATATCAGTTATTAATTTCTACATTTCGTCCTTTGAACTTAATTTCACTATTATAAGAATTTTTGATTGATTCATTCAACCATTCAGTTGTATTCTTCAGTTCATCTTCATCTTCATTAATTCCGTAGTCTCTCACTAGCGGAAAATTTATCATATCACAAACTCGTATCATCTTAATTCACGTATCTCATAATTACATTATTGCTAGAATTTACAACTGACTTATTTAATCGTTCAGCATTTCTTTCAGTTCCTCTCCATCAGTGATGTTAACTATCCGGACCGTTGGGTTGGTCCGAAGCCAAACTTAGGATTTCTATCCGAATAAAACAAATCTCGAATAAAACAAATGACGCGAATAAAACGAATAAATGAATAAAACGAATAAATCACGTAATTCGAATAAACCAGATAAAAAATAAATCAAGTAATTCGAATAAAACAAATAATTCAAATGATTTGAAAAAAAAAAAAACAAAACAAATAATAACTCAAGTAATTCGAATAACGAATAAATCAAGCAACTCGAACAAAACAAATTATTCGAATAAAACATATAAAACAAATAACAAAACGAATATTTCGAAAAATTTGTATAGAAGGAATGAGGATTCATAGAGACAGTGAATGAATTTTGATTTATATAAAACTATATTTTTTTTTTTTTGAATATACCGTAAAGTTTTAAAAGATAGAGCGCTATCTTCTGAGACTTTAAGGTATTAATAATTTGGAATTGAGTAATCTTTTTAGCAAATTGAAATAAATGCTTTTATGAAAAAAAAATTCAACGGTCTAAACGGTCTTTAATACCTAAGACCAGACACGGTCCCGACCGTGGTCCATTCAGTCTGGACCGGCCCTATTAGACTGACGGTTTTGGACCGGACCAGACCGTTAACAACCATACTCTCCTTTTATTCTACATTCCCCAAAAGTCTGTAATGCCATGGATGCACATCATGTTCTATTTTTAAACTTAATTACGTTATTATTAGAGTTTTCAATTTGTTCGTTCAATGGTTCGGCCATATTCTTCATTCTTTAGATTCGTTTCGATTATTACATGTTCTCTCATACTCAATAAACATTTATCATGCCACAATCTCAAACCGTTTTTTAATTCCTGTATCCCATATTTTAGCTCCCGTATTTCATCTTTGGTCATTTTCAATCGATCCATTCAGTCGCTCTGTTCACCTTCAATTATTATACTCCCATCAGAATTGTTCACACCACCGATCTCCCTCATTTTCTAAAATTTCAATTTCAAAACTATTCTTCGTTCCTGAATTGATCAACTCTTCTTACTTGGGTCCCTTTTTTTTTAGGAAAAAAAGGAAAGAAAAAAGAAAAACTAAAAACAATTAATAAATAATTTCAATAACATAATGCAATACGAATATGAATGTGAATGTGATACTATATTCATACATATGCTCTACTCAATAATGCCTTCGATATATTTTGTGACAATAGTGCTTCATATTTTTCAAATTAAAGACTCCAAGATTTACACATGTTCTTTTCCTCAAGTTCTTTACAGCGATTCTTAATGCTGTTAACCCTCTATCGGAATTTTCTTTTTGTTCTTCTTCGTTGGCTACTTCAATATCTGATTGTAGCCAAGAGTATTTTTGTCTAACTTCTCAGAATATTAGTTTGAAGGTGATCGTTATCATCGTTTTGGTTCTTTTACACGATAGCCTAAATATCATATAAAAATCAAAATGTAGAGCAAAATTTATGTACAGGTAATTATATAAGATTCTTTATCGTCATTGATATTAAATAATTATAAGAAACGCTAAAGGTGAAAAAGGCAACACGGTTATTGAAGATCTCTACTTCTCTCTACTTCTCTCACTATTTCTCTTTTTCTCTCGGAAAACTGCATGCATCTGGACAATTTGGAGACATCAAACAACTCGATATGCAACGTTTGATTATTGGATGGAATTACTTTGCTCAAATATTTAAACCATTACAGTCATTCTCATATATTCCTCGCAACATAACTACACAAGACTAATATGACCTTAATACAACGATGCAATTATTTCAGGGAGGCTGGCCTGGGGTTCATAGAAATTGCATTATTGTTATGGAGGTTGTTCGCAGGTAGTTTATTGGCTAATTTTAGAGAAACATTAGTTAAATGGTCCAATTTACTTTTGCTTGTCAAAGTCTTCCGACTTGTTCAATTCACCTTCACCTGTGATAGAAAAAATTCCATAATTACGAGGAGTCAATTGCATGATTGAGAGGGGGAGGTTATTAAATCTGACGCATGTGATCAATATCAGTCAGATTTATTCATTTTATTTTTTTGGGTTGGTTTTTAAAGAACTCTACAATTTGTAATTGGAAGCACATACAGCACACGTATAGCAACGACACACACACGTACAACGTAACGACGCGCACAAAAAAAGGAACAAATTTTTTTTTACTACCACTTGGATGACAAGGTGATGGACCATTATCCTATACATGCAAAGAGGTCATGTTCACCTTTCAATAGACTTGTATTATTAAGGGAATGAAAATTACCACTCGGCTAAATTTCTCATCTTTGCTTGTGTGGCTTTCCTAAAATTGATTCCTTAAGTTTATTATCAATTTATTAACTCTTTGCAAATTTAAGAATTATAATATCAAATGATCATCATGAATATTGTAATAAGCGATAAGACATGTTTTATTTATCTCATTCAACGATAACGAAAAACACATAATTGTTATAAATAAAAATAAAAAATATTTGAGCTCAAAGCGGAGTGCAAAATCCTATTATAAAATCCAGGCAGTCCGATAAAAAATTTTGGGAATCAGCCATTTTCTGGTGTATAAATTTTAGATTAAAATTTTTACTTAATACAATTTCTTCATTTTATTCGTTTATTCTAAATTATTCGTTTATTCGTTTTATTCATTTTATTCGTTTTATTCGCTTTTATTCGCTTTTATTCGTTTTATTCGCTTTGTTCGAATTATTCATTTTATTCGAATTATTCGTTTTATTCGAATTATTCGTTTTATTCGAATTATTTGTTTTTATTCGAATTATTAGTTTTATTCGTTTTGGAAAATATTCACAACTTGGTGCAATAAATTCTTATCGTTAAGGGATTATAAAATTACAATAATTATATTTACAATCTATATATTGCTACTGCTATGGTTGCCAGTACTATGACTTAAAAAATATCTGGTACCCAATATTTATTATTATTATCACTATATACAAGGACTATGAAGGAAAATAGATTGATAAAAAAAATTATTTTAATTAGATTGGATTAACAATGGGAATACGTATATTATTTTATTCAAACAAACTTGAATAGAAACCATACTACTAGTATTTATTGTTATTTAAGAAAATTTTTTTGATCCGATATTTTTTGAAGATTTCCGTTAAAATTTTCCCAAACCGGGCATTCCCACGATATTTTTGATCACACATTTCGCACCCTGGCCCAAAGCCATTAAAATATTCTTATTATGCTGTTAAAACATACTTGAGCAGGAAAAACATTCTCAATATCAAAAGTATCTGATGATGTTCCACTTGCGATTAATTATTTATCATTTTATTTTTTTTTCGTTTTCCCACAAAAAAAAAAAAAAAATCAATAAATTAAAAAAAAAAAGAAACAATTTTACATATATATACAATATACAAGAAAAATTAATAAATTATAATAATGATAATATGTATGTATATAAATAAATAGTAAAAACAGTGTGTGCACGTATATATATAAATGTCTATGAAATTATTTCTAATTAATTAATACATATAAATATAAATAAAACGTATATATACCAATAATAGTAATCGATTCTAAATTAAAGAAGTTTTTTCTTTAATATAATTTAATTTATTTATCTATCGCTCGAATATTCGTCCAATAATCTATTTAATTAATACGGTAGATTATCGATTCCGGATTCTCTATGATAATTTGCATTGTTATTATTATAATCTTCCTCACCAATATTACTATTATGACTTCTTGAAATTGCTATGTCAGGTGGATAAACCGCCAATAAATCATCTATATGATTTAGATTATCATCATTACGTTCATAAAAATGTGATCTATAAGATGTTGGGGTAGATGCCACTATTGTATTATTATATGATGAATTAACTGCCAATGTAGATGATGAATAATTCTTATAATTTACATTGCCATCATCATTATTATTATTACTGCTGCTGCTGCTGCTGCTACTGCTACTACTACTAACAATAATGTCATCATAATCATCATCATTATTATTGTCGTTAGTTTTCTTATTTTTAATATCATAGCCATTGACAATTTTATGATCATAGTCAAAATCATCATCATCGCGATGATTTGTTATTGACATTATAGTAGTTGTGTCAATCCCTTCAATATTGAATTTAATCCCACTTGTTAAATCAAAATTTGCTTGTTCTGATGGTGTACGATGTCCATCCGCGAATAAGAAATTTACAACGGGGTTCTTATTATTATTTTTATTTTTATTATATAATTTATTTGATGTTGACATTATTGTTCTAGTAGTTGTACTTGGAACTGACGTCATCATTTTACCATTATAAGTTTTGGAATTTGGCGAAGCTGGTGAATTTGGATATGAATTATTTTGTGTACTAAAAAGAAACAAATAAATAAATAAATAAATAAATAAATTAATTAACATGTATAACACATATACGATTATAACAAAAACAAAACAACAACAACAATAATAACAACACATACAAACTTGAACTAAAACCAGTATCCGTCGGTGATATAGTTCTTTCCCGGAAACAACATGGGAATATTTTGTCTAATTTTATTGAAAGTCCAAATTTACGATAACTGTTCATAGCATCTTGACCGGTCCCAAAGAACAAAAATACAAATAATCCAGTTAAAGGTTTTGCATAATCTAATACTGAAAGGCCGCCTGTTTCAGCAGTAAAACGCATAATTGTATTCCAATTTTTATGTACTTCATAGAAATCGTACGGAAGCAGACCATTATTCAAATTACCTAACACTGTAAGCAATGTTGCTGGTAATGCTAGGATTAAAAATGTAATGCAAAATAGCACCAATCGGTAAAATCTTGATGCATTTAATCCTGATTCACAATATGTTAATAACGCTTGAATTTCTAATCTTTTTTTTAAAATAGTGTAAGATGTCCTTGCTAAAGGAATAAAAAATTTATCCAATTAATTAATCAATAATATTAATAATATAAAGATAATGAATGATAGGCAAATAATTACCAGCCAAATAACATCCAATTCCAGAGATTATAACAGGCCAAATACCAAGTAATAAAATGTAAAGCCAACGACTATGAGCGTGTAAGAAACAGCCTAATATAGGTCTTATACTATATTTGTTTTTAAATACTAAATATCCTAACGCAGTAAGAACAAATGGCATTACTATCGATATGAATAATTCAGTGTATATTTGCCTTCTTTTGTACACCTCGGTGATGATTGTTGGATATTCCACATAGCTATATAAATTATAAATCATGCAGGTAATAGAAGCCATTAATCCAACATGGGCTGCTACATAAATGGGCGGCGTTATATAACACCAGGTAGGAGCTTTATCTTCTAGATCGTCTGCCCAAAGAATCGAGTTCACAAACAAAATAAAATTTGTTATCGATATCCACATTGTCATCAATATTGCTCCTGAATTTCTTAATTGAATATGAAATCCTAGAGGAATCAAGATTAATATAACGGAAACGAATGTTGAAACCGTGAAAATATAATCTACCATCTTATTATTTACTGTTATTATTATTATATTGTTGTCGATTAGGAAAAAAATCTCTTTCCTTTAACTTTAAATCCTTTTTCCTTTTTTAACATTAATAAAGATATTATCTCTATATATAATTTTATGATGTTTGTTTGTTTTATGGAATTGGTAAACGGTGTATGGTGGTTATTGACGTATTGATGGAAATGAGATAATTTAGTTAGTTGTTAGAGGATATATTCGTTATTATGTGGATATGTAAATTTAATTAAAAAAAGTAAATTATCGTCTTTGTTTGAGGTTAATTTTTTTAATATTTAATGATTAATTGATTAAAAAAATAGTGAATGAATGCGACAAAGAGATAAAATACAAAGAAAAAAGTAACTAATGAGTGTGGTTGAGTGGGAAAAACAAAGAATGTGTGAATATTTATTTAAATGTGTGATATTATGAAAATTTTTACACACATAAAAATTACATATGAATGTTAATTAATTAACAATTAATTAATTAATTAATCGGTTGATATTGTAAAGAAAAAAAGAGAGATAAATAAATATAAAATATATTAAACACAACATAATATTTTAACTTTATTTTTATTAAAAAAAAATTAACGTTTGACAATGAATCTGTCACAGATTTTCCATTTTAGGAAAACAAGTTAAAAAAGCAAAATATGATAGGTGCAGAGGTTATATATACAAAACATTTATATTGTTTATTATTTAGATTTACTTCTACATACAGTCCCCTAAAAAAGGCAACTTGATCTTCATAATAATAAGAAGAAGAATTAAAAAAATTATTTGTTTGAATTGAACATTCTCTACTGTAATTTGCATTTTTAAACAATTTCTAAATTACAGATCTTTCAAGAAATAAATTCCCTTTATTGGCAACATTGTTTGCATTTTTTTTTTTATCATTTTGCGGTAATGATAGTCATATTGCATGATAAACGGGATCAATTTTTTATTGATACAAATACTACATATTAATATTAATACGTAATACCGATACTAATATTCAGGTTGTGTTAAAACACGGCATCTTAAATGGCTCGCTCTAAATGACAAATTTTTGCAAAAATTAATTTGTCTTATAAAATTATCACAGTGATTAATCAACAATTCGATTCAATATTTTAAAATGTTATTTGACCCGGTTACCTGACCCGTTCGGAACTCTATTCCCAGAACGAATGAGCGAGCAGAATGAATATTTCTGAACCAAGAAAACTCGACTTTTACTAAACGTAATTTTTTGGGAAGGATGAATTAAAAAAATCAAAGTGTTTCTTATCATTTTTCAATCTTTTCAAAAAAAAACTCACCTTTCAACAAATAGAGTTTTGATAAACGGATAGGATATCTGGATATTAATAATATCCGGATATCCATATAAAATATATTAATACTAATATTAATACTAATACAATATTAATATACTAATACTAATAATACTAATGCTGATACGATATTAATATTAATATAATATTGCAGTCAAAACTCGAAAGCTGAACCATTCATTATAAACCAATAACGATGCAGAATGGGTCAACCAAATCATAATAATAATTAACAAATTATCTTGTTAGGCCGTTTTTAATAATAATTTGTTGACCAATTTTAAAAATTTTGTCTTATCCTTTAAACGGTCAGAGTATTAGTATTCTTTAATGGTACACATCTAAACTC
>CAUDNR010002001.1:8215-36120 GCA_958430865.1 Entrophospora sp. SA101 | reverse complement strand
ATTGCTCAAATTGAAGTTAAAGAGACTAAAAGATGATCTTGATTGAAAATGAGAAAGTAGTTTCTGTATAAATTGAATTTCAGTTCAACTATCAATGAAAATGGTAGTTATTTTCCTTTTAAAGAATTTTGCTTTTTATTAGGTAATAATGCATCATCATGATGTTTTCTTTCTCCAACATTTATTATTTTTCTTTCTTGGTAAATTTCATGGATAATCCTTTCTTTTCTTAGATAAGCTTCAAATGTTTGAGTATCATTTATTTTGAAAATATAAGGAGCAATTTTTTCACCTTGTTCCTTCTTCAAAATACTTCTAATGCTATAATTCTTGGGTTCCATGGCAGATCTGATATAAATGAGTTTCATATTAACTATTTTTATTTAGGAGTAGTTCTATATCACTTAATATTAAAAAGATAGCAAATAGGAGATTTTAACAATCACATTACTAAATTTTGATACCTGAAATTCTGGTGATACCAATGTTCACTTTGTCTGGTTTTGTTGCAGCATGCCCCATATGAAATTATGGGTAAAGCAAAAGATTAAAAAGAAAAAAAATAGTCAATGTTACTAAATCTAGTTGTTGAAAGTATTACATATGGTAATGTAAAAAAGATGGGTTTGTGATAATTTATATCGATAGAAAAACATTAATAGCACAAGTTTTAGCTATGTACAAAGAAATGACACAATATTATGACATGCCTATGGTTGCTTGCCAAAACTCCTCCAGAAATCAATTGGCAAAGTTTCAGCAGTAAGGCTCCTCATGAGCCAGCTCGTGAGGAACTTTATTCAGCAGTCTACATACTAATTATTTATTAGAGTTTTGGCAATCTGCAGAGTTTTGGAAAGGTACACATTAATTGTTTACCAGAGTTTCGGCATAGTTTCAACAGTCATTAAGAGGTTTTGGCAAGCAATCTTAGGTGTGCCGGGCATGACAAAAGTCTACATTTAAAATGAAGGTGGTATCATTTTAAATATTTTTATCCTTGTATTAAAATTTAAAATTTAAAATGAAATATCAACTAACATATGGGGCATACTGCAACAAAAGCATCAAAATGAACATTGGTATTGCCAATGTAATGTGATTATGAAATTTATCTAGACAAAAATATATAGTTAATATGAAACTCATTTATATCAGATCTACTATGGAACTCAAGAATTACAGCACCATTAAAGGTATTTTGAAAAGGAACAAGGTGAGAAATTTCTCCTTATATTTTTAAATTAGCAGATACCAAATCTTTGCAAGCATATTTAAAGAAAGAAATAATTGCTTATGAAATTTACCAGGAAAAAAGAAAAGCAATAAATGTTAGAAAAAAAAGCAGAATGAGAGTGTGCTATTGTCCAACAAAAAGCAAAAATCCTTAAAAGGAAAATAATCTTATTACAATATATTTGAAATATTGTTTTATATTCATCAGCAACTTTGGCAAAATATTCATTTTTTAAGCCAGAGACAATAGTTTTAACATGGTTACATTTGTAATCAGGAATAATTTAAATCTTATTTTTATCAGTAGCTGCTTTTTTGTAATCATTGGATTATCATCAATAAGATATCAAAAACCAGAACATTTTCTCAAACTTGCATCTAAAGGAAAATAACTATCATTTTCTTTGTGAATTTCAATTTATAAGAGGAAAATATTTCCTCAATTAATTATTTGATAATTAATAAATTTATGATAATAACAATTGATAGTAAAGTTAAATCTTTATCAAGTCATTTTTATGAGTTTTTGAAAGTTTCAAATTGCCTTCTGAGCAATTAA
This sequence comes from Entrophospora sp. SA101, assembly GCA_958430865.1. Lineage (NCBI taxonomy): Eukaryota > Fungi > Glomeromycota > Glomeromycetes > Entrophosporales > Entrophosporaceae > Entrophospora > Entrophospora sp. SA101. Next base: position 34,325 of record CAUDNR010002001.1, on the reverse strand, counting down.
ATAATAAAACAGATAATTAAAACTATAGATGCTGCCCAAATTAAAAATCAAGAATCCAAGTCCCAAATTACTTTGTACATCCCAAATGTTGATTAATCTTTATGAGTAAGCATATAGTGTAACAAAAGGGTTGCTGATCATTTTCACAAATCCTAGGCATTTATTGGTTGAGAGACAGAATGTCATGGGTGTACAAAGTAGTTTGTGTTTGAGATTTTTTCAACAGGCTGGCTCAAATTCACTTTGTACATTTGGATGCCATAATCTTAAATGATTTGTTTGGGTAGCATATATAATTAAAACACTGATTTAGTAAACAAAGACCTCAAGAAGACATCAAAGATTCAATTTGAGAAATTTTTTTATTATAAATATCCTACTAATTGAAAAATAGAAAAATATTGTAGAGAAACACTCAGTAAAACTCACCCACAAAATCAACATTATCCTGACAAACAACTATGGGATAATGTCTGGTTCAAGTTGAGACAACCAGTATGTATATAATGTATATAATAAATAATAATGATAAGGATCCTGTTTACAATGTCTGATGATGATTGCAATCAATTTATTTCTTTGTGGATTGTGATTTGGAACAAACACTAATAAATAATAATACTATAATATATTTAATAATTAAATCAAGGCTTTGGAAATGGTCGGAGTTATGGGAGGTAATTCAGTATATAGAATTAAAAATGAATTGTAATAAATTTGAAGACTTAGAAACATTCAGCAATTCATGAAATAATTCATGTAATTACTATTTATGTTATTGTGTTTTTGTATAATGGCTAGACCAATTTTATTTCTAATGACATTTAATTTTTTAATGTAAAAATTCTGAAACTACAAAAGCAAGTATTAACAATTTTGAAGAAATTGAACCTGAAGATGATCAAACATATTTGGGAAAGTATAACAAGGAAGGCATTTAGGAGAGATAGAGGATCATCTAAAGGATCAAATAAAATATCTAATTGGGTTGTGATCAATTCATTCTTAGGATCACAAAATATAAATTTACATTTGGATGAAAAAATTATTAAAGCTCTTATGGATATTATTGTTGTTAAATGTATTTTGTTATATAATAATACGTATGTATTTTTTTACCATTAAATAGAATCGAAATAATGTTTAATTTTTTAAATAGTAGTATTATAAAATAAATTCTAAAATTTAAACCACTTCAACGCCTGTATATTTCCGATGATCAAATCTTCCATATCAAATTGTTTTCCAAATTGTCCAGGAGAGGCTTTCCCTCCCATCTTTAACAGTCATGTTGGCTTTCTTTACCCTTGACACTTTCTTATAATTATTAATAATGGTTACGAAAAGTAAATAATACACGGATAATTCATTATCATGATAGAGAGCCTTATAATCAATACCTAGAAGACATGCAAATCTTGCTTCGTGTTTTGATTCAATCTGATATTCATAAATAAAAAAAGAACATCTGGTCATTCATAAATGACTCTTCCCCTTCAATATCGACCATACAGAATAACAACAGTTCTAGTATGTTAATAAATGATATTCCTTCAGTATAAACCATACTAATAACAACACTTTTAGTATGTTTACCAATGAATACCTGGCTCCCTCTCTTGCCTTGGACTCTTTGCCTAAAAATAAATTGTTTTCAATTGATTCCTGTGTCCCGAAAAATAAAAAATATTAATATATATAGACACTTCTTTGTACAACACTATGTGTCTCAAAATTTTTAATATTTGCAAGAATTGTTACAGTGCAAATCACTTAGTCCCACAACTTTTTATTGGTTGTGTAGATTTTCAAATTCTCCAAAAATGGAAATGCAACACCCAAAAATAAATCGTGTATTTGAAGCCAAGACCTTCCTCTGCAAAATCACGATTTCATCTCATTGGTATGTCATGTTGTTGTGGAGAATTTGAGCTTCAAAGTTGCACAAGTTTACCGAATTTACTATGTTTTAGCCCTGAAATGGCGTGTTACACACAAAAAAGTTAATATCAAAAATAGGCGAATTGAAAGAAAATAAAAATAAAATTTTTTTTTTATATTGCTGATCTTTTATCACATGAATTTCCCAGACATGAATCAAAAAAGAATTTTACAACAAATAAAAATCATGTGACCATAAAATTTTTATTGCATTTTTGATTGGGAATTTTTCCCAAAATTGGCGATGTGGCGCAGAAAGTTGTGGGACTAAGTGACTTGCACTATACTCATATAATAATAACAGTAAAAAATAAACAATTTGTTTATGCTCAATTAATTTTTAATTTTTTTTCTTTAAAAAAAATTCCACGTCAAGAAAAAAGAACCAAAGGAAAACGAGATGAAAGGAGCGAGTAAGTGTTCTAGCTATTATTGTTTTTGCGAGCTATTCTAATTATTATTAAAGGAATGGTGGTGGCGATTATTGCTCATTCTATTTTTTTTTTTCATCATAAGTAATGTTGATAACGTTGGGAGGATTGAAGAAAAAATTCAAGTGGTAGTCAGATGCAGGTGAGTTTTACAAAAGATAAAACATCAACATCAATTCGACTAAACATTATTGATTATTGTTAATCAATACTTTGAAAAAAAAAATTTTTTCAAATTAAAAAGCAATGTTTAGAAATAGAAAAAAATCAAATCACCAATTGTTATAAAGACTATGCTTTGTGAAGTACAAATACATTTAAAAATTGAGGATGCATCATGTAAAGTTACACATTTGATAAAGTGTTTTGGAAGAAGCAGATCAACAAAATATATTCAACTCGTGGTCACCCCAATATTGGATGAGGTGTTGAACAGATTTAATCATGCCTTATTTGCATATGGCCAAACATCAACAGGTAAAACATATAAAACATATACAATGGAGGAAAACTTGGATGTTATAGTTAACAATGATGGTATTAGCAATGACCGTGGCAGCAGTGGTGGTGGCAATATGATTGATTATTGGTCCAAATGCTGGTGTCATCCCACGTTCCCTTCAACATATTTTTGAAGCCATGGAATCAGAATCTACTGATTATTCAATGAAGGTCCCATATATTGAATTGTATAATGAAAAATCGAAAGATCTATTGTCTAATAATGGTGAGCAAGAATTGAAAATTATAGGTGATGCTAACAATAAAGCCATTTTACACAGATATGAAGAGGTTTCTTTAAACAATGTCGCTGAAGGTGTCAGAGTTTTGAAATAAGGATCCATCAAAAGACAAACTGCTTCGACTAATTATAATGATAAATCAAATAATTTTGTATCAATTAGTAACTACATAAAACACTAATACATTCATTAATTGAATATATATATGTGTGTATATATGATATTATTAATAATAGTTGTTCATACTCAATATTAACAATAATATTTCATATTAAAGAATCAACACCTGATAGTAAAATTTTGTTGAAAGTTGATAAAGTTAATTTGGTTGATTTATCAAGAATATAATATATTGATTGTACAGGTGCTGATTCAAAAGAGGCTGGGAAAATTAACAGAAGCTTGTTAACACTTGGTTGATGCATTGATAGCCTTAATGAACATTTTCCACACATTCCTTATTATGTAAAACTAAATGTTGTCAAGTACAAATAATTAATAATCATTATTCTTGTCATCAAGAGAAAGTAATCTGATAAGATTATTACAGGACTTACTTGGAGGTAGAATAAAACTTGCATTATTGCAACTATATCTCCAGTAAAATCAAAAATTGAAGGAACAGTATCAATATTGGAATATGCAGCCTGAGCTATAAATAAACCAGTTTCTGATCAGTTTGTAAATAAAAGGCCTGATTTAGCAATAATAGTAAGAATAGATTTCTTATCTTGCATGAAAAATAAATTTTATATACATACTGTATATATATATAAAATAAATTTATATATCAATATTATTGATAGGCTGAACTCAAATGTAAGAATGGGGAATTAATTATTGAAAACATGCAACTTTGTAAGGAACTAGATATTTATATTCTCTCTTCATTTTATTGTTTCGTTTCCTTTTCATAATGTAATGAAGAGGTGGGTGTAATTTGAAAAAAAAATAAAATGGCAATGAAGAAATAATCATTGTCATTAAAATAATCATGATTTATAATTATAGGTCGAAAGAGTTGTTAAATGACGTTGTCGATGTTAATATCAAAGAGATATATATTATCAGTATTTCAAGTTTTCTATTTAATTTCTAGCATTATTAATATTATTGATTTCTTTAATTTTTAAAGATAATTATTAATTTCTATTAAAAGATAAAGATATATATATTGTTATTATTAATTTTTATTAAAAGATAAAGATATATATTATTGGCATTATTATTATTAATTTCTTTTTTATTTGTATCAAAAAAAAAAAAATTCAAATTTAGTATACAGGTTTTCTTTTGTTTGAGCATTGAAGAAAATCTCTAATAAAACTATTTACAATATTATATAAATAAATAAATAATCATAATCATAATAATTATAACTATTATCACTATTAAAATAATAATAACAGTAAAGGAATCATTCTTAAAAAAAATAGTTACATAAAAAAAGAATAATAATTAAAAATTTACAAATACTTTTCAATATTATTGTAAATTATTAAAATCTTGGTCGATTATCATATTTATAACGATTTCCTGGATAAGCTGAATTTAATGGTGGTTTTGGCGATGAATGAGTTAAATGTGATGAATTTGGTGAATGAATTAAACGTGATGAATAAGATGATTGATGTGGTTGATTTGAAGGTTGATGTGATTGATATACTTTATTTGAAGAATGGTGTGATTGGTGTGATAAATATTTTGAATTTTTTGGGCTTGTTGCAACATTGTTATAGTTAGATTTAGTTTGCGAGTTTCCAAAGTCTAACGGTGATGAATAAAGATCAATGACAGCTACAAAATTAATCGACTAATTAAATTTATGATTTATCATAATAAATAACAACATTTTTACTCAGCTAACGACCCATACCTCTAACACATACAGGACCACCACCATATATGTATTCAAAATAGCTCCAAACCCTTTCATTAACTCCTCTATAATCAATACCTATTTTCATCCCAGGTCTTGGTGTTCCATCTTTTTTCAAAAATGTTGTATTATCAATATGACCTGGTGGAGGTGCTATAGTTAAATTAAGTATTAATATTATCATTCATCAATATATCTATCATCAATAATAATATGTGAATATTCACCTCCAGCTTTAAAATTATGCCATTTTTGAAGCCATACTGAACTAATTAGAAACCAATACTCTCTTTTTTGTAATGAATTTGTGTCTAATTGTTGAATATCACGAGCTTCCTTTTGACGTCTTTTATCCATTAATCTTTCTTGTTGCTTTTATTTTTTACCAAAACAATTATTATAATAATAATAATAATAATAATAATAATAATAATAACACCAGCCATATTAACAATAGTAATAAATTTACCTGGCATATAGAACATCCTGCCGATTCAACATCAGATATAAGCAATGGTGGACTACCATCAGTTCCATATTTGTCGACCAGCATTGAATAAACATTGATTGGTATTTTTACTACCATATCATGTAATTTAGGATATAATTTCACATTGATACCTTCAATATGAAAAGGTATCATAAGTATAATTATAAATGTTAATTGTGAATGTATTGCATGAGAAGAAAATACACACCTCCATGTGAACACATGAAATCATAATTTGAAATTGGACCAGGCTAATTATAATAATATTATTATTTAAATTCAAAAATGAAAGTAATACATTATAATTAATAATTAATCAACTTACTGTCATCATAAATTGCCATCTATTAAACCATAATCTTGAAACCCAACAATGTGTTCCATTTTCAGAAATTTCAGACTAAAAAAAAATAATTTAATTACAATCAAACTTCTACCCTGAAGGAGTGATTATTTTTTTCCTTAATTAAAAACCCATGTTTAGTTAAATTCAAATACATACATTATTCCTTATTAGATTCTGGATTAATACTCTCTCTTGATCTTTTTCAGGATTTTTTTTACTATAGAACAATATATAAGCTTCAATCTTCATTATCTCGTCAGCAGATTTTTTAGTGACAAACTGAAACAATAGCAGTAATTACAATAATTTTAATCTCCTATCAACATATTTAAAATTAAAAGTATTTAGTAAGGAGAATAACTGACCATATCATCAAATTCATACCAATTTCCATCAATGGGATTTTTGGCATAAGCAATATAGTGACCACCTAAATAAATCAAATAACAAAATTAGTGACAAATTCCTGGAATCTAATATGTTAAGGAAGAAGGAAATATATATATTGAATATATTACCAGCTAAGCCACCACGATGATGAATTAATGCATATAAATCATATTTAGTAACTTTTAATGATTCTCGTTTTTCACTAATACCTGGACTATCACAATTTTCCTTTGATACTGATTCCTTACAATATGGTCTCATGTCCAAATTTTCCATTGGAAATTGGACATGTGTTGCAATTTTTGATGAAACATATGGGTCAAAGTGAAATCTTTTCAGTTGAATACAAAGAATCTATTTTGGTAGTATAAATATGTAAATATATATATATGCATGTATCCACAAATGTATGTGTATACATATATGTTTTTTGGAAAAAAAACCTCAGGTAATTGAGTAATCCTAAGTGTTTTCTGACAATCATTCAATGATTTACACTGTTCACATTGATATTTATCTTTGCCTGCAAGATTTTCAGTTGCACAAAATTCTGCTAGACAATCATGAAGGCTTGCATTATGACCACCAATTCTAGTAATGAACATTAAAAATATTAATTATTGGTTATGTAATTTTTATATTGTTAGATACATGTAATGTATAATATCTTACCCAAGAGCATTTTTTAATGTGCCAACAAACAATCCCATAGATAAAGCACTATCAATATTTCTTGATTTATATTTTTTATTTATTTGAATTGATAAATCATAAAATCGATCTTCCTTGAAATAATCCTAAAGTTTTTATATTTATTTGTATATTATGTCCCAAGATAAAATAAATTTGTAATATTCATGTTGATAATAATAAAAATTAACAAACCTTTTTGCATTTTAAACATTTAATTTTGCTCTCAAGCAACCCTTGAAAAATATTACTTATAATACTTGTAGAAAGTGAGTGATTATCAACAATATCAGAAGGTGATGACTCGTACACAGCATCATGAAAATGGTTATTATTATTATTATGACTATAGTTACTTCTAGCATAACTTGATGACTTTGCTATATGGTTGCTGTTGTTGTTTGTATTTTCATTTATTTGATCATTTGATATAGTATTTTGTGGGTAAGGAAGTTCTTCGTGAAGTATATCCAGTACACAACGAAGAAATTCTTGAGAGTCCTTTATAATACAAATACCATGAATAACATGGTAAATAAATAAATATTGTTATTACTTTTACCATAATAATATTAATAATCAATAAACCTGTTGTCCATAACCTCGAAAAGCTTCATTGTAATTTTTTATCTCGTCAATTAAATCACTTGGAGAATATAATGTGCTACAAAAAAAATTATTGTCATTTACTATCATATATATATATACTGTATATCATTAAAACAAACCAAAAGAAAAGAGGATATAATTTTCAATCTCTAACTAATTTTGCTCCAATTCTCAAATTTGATCCCACTTGAAATAGTCTATGCTATTCATCTATAAAATATATATACTAAATTCATTATTAACTAACCTGTTACCATTCCACATTGATCTAAAAAACCTGTGAAACCTTTCAGCTAATTTATATTCATGTAATCTTGTATTAGTGTGAAATTTTGGTATATAGGATTCACAATAACTAAAATAATTTGTTAATGATGGCCTACAAAAAAAAACCAAAAAAAAAAAAACATACAATTAACTATACATATACATAGTTTTCAATATGAAATGGATATTAATAAATATTATATATAATAATGATGATTAACATTACGTATTAGATAAACATTGAAGAGCAGCACTACATATAAAATTGTTTACAAAATTTATATTAATATTAATTGGTAAATTTACTTTTTAAATTTAAATATAACCTAATATTAAATCTTCACCTTGCATAGCAGGTATTTCCCAAATTCTTTAATCCAACAAGACCTTTAATAAAATTTACACATATATATTATTATTATTCATTCAACTATTAATTTATTTGGTTAGAAATTCCATTATAATACAAATTTACCAGGAACATCAATTGTTAGATTATTAAAACTTTGATGTGATTTATGTTTTTTAACTTGCTATAATTTGGTTTAAATAAAATATTATTAATAAATTTTCCAAAAAAAAGGAAAGAATATAAATCATCAAAAATCAGCAAAAAAAACTCAATGTGATATATAATTACCAGACATCTAACAATGGTTTTTAAGAATTTTTGCATTTCCAATGATAAGAAATTCTTTTCAAATGGATTCAATTCTACATTACAAGCTTGACACCATATTGCTAAATTACGTGGATTTACAAATATACAATGACAGTGATTTTTTTTCTCTCCCTAGTTTATCATTATTATAAGTTATTCGTATTATTCATTATCAGATCAACCAATAAACATCTAATTTACACTTTTTCTAACCTTATGATATCCTTCAACATGAGCATGCAAATGTCCTGTAGGGGAGTTTCTCTTACAAACTATTACACGACAATTACTCTTTAGAAAAAGATTGTTATATTTATTACATGAACATACGGATGTAGGTATAATAATTAAATGTTTTTTTAAAAAAAAAGAAATAATTCACGTTTAAACAAATCCATATTCTTGGAGTTTTTATATCACAAGAGTCGCAATGTAAAGTACCATTAATTATTTGTTTCTAAATATATAGTTTTTTAAAGTATATATTTATTTATGTGCGTTACAGTTTATATGATTTAGATGAAAATGTAAAGTCAAAAAAAAAGCAACCTTGAAAGAAGAAGAACCAATTTTAGCTAAGGGAGATCCTTGTTTAACTATTAAATCAACGTGTGGACAATAAAACATTTGTAATAGATTCTATAATATATATATATGCTTGTAATTGAATGAATAATAAATGATAATGTATTATTTACTTTTTGGAAAAATAATAAATCAGTGTTGAAATCCTTCTTTTCGTGGAACATTAATAATTGCCTCGGTTACACAATAAAAAGGTTAAAATTAAATAGAAATATTAATATCGGATATCAAATGAACAAATCTACTTATCTAAAATTGGTCAAGTGCTGAATATCTTTCTGTTGTTGTACCTGTCACTATTTTTGTTGACGATTGGTTTGTCAGAAAGTCCTTCTGATGAATCTCCACTAAAATTCTAATTTAATTAATTAATTTTTAATTTCATTGATTACAATAATAATTTCATATTTTACAACTTCATTATTTTCTAACTTAACCAGATTTCGCCGGCATATTTTGCCTAAAAAACTAAACTAATTAATTTTAATGACAAAATAACTTTCGCAGCAAAGAACTTATTGAAAAAGAAGTTTCCGATTATTTGCTATAAAATCAAGCTTCAGGGAACCCTTATTCCAATTTTCGATACTCATCAAAATAATCTCTAAAACCGAAAAATCATCCAACCTTTTGCTTTCTGATACTAGCCAATCAGAGAAATTCTTTTTTATTACTACTGGCTTTTGATGCCTTCACTTTTAATTAATTAGACATTGCATTAAGTGGGATTAAATGGAATGGTCTCTGAAGTTTATCATGTTTTGTAAAAACCGATTGATTCACTAAAAATCACGTGACAACGTTATTAGGGGTGATACTGTAATAGTAAACAATCATGAAGAGTAGAATTCATCTCACAGAACATGAAATAAAGACGATATCTCCTGATAAACAAAATGAAGGATAATCAGATTCGTTGAGTCGAAAAAAATTATGAACAAATAATAAAATAATTCTTCATATACAAAATCAAAAAAAGATGCCTTCTTTTTGGTACTGCCAGGGAAAAACGTGACTGGCATGACTTAAGCGAAGAAATTAAGTATATCAAGGCCAAGCAAACCATAAAACGGATTCAGATCTTAATATTTGTAAACTTGGACTTTATAGTAAGTTTATTAAGTAATTTTAATATGTCGTATTTCTTTTGCAAAAGAATATTTTTATATTATAATCCATTCCATTTAACAATTTGTAAATATTTTTATTAAAATTCTTAGTATTTTATTTATATTATTAATAATTAAAAGCAATCTAATTAATAATTAATGTCAATACATTTAGATGGGAAAAATATTAATATTAAATTAAAAGAATGATATAAAAAAAAATTATACATTAAAAACTAAAAAAAAAAGGTAATGAATTCTATAATATATATATAATGTATAGTATGTATACATAACAAAACTTGTTTAATTATTAAATAAACAAAAAGAAAAAGAGAAAATCATAAATATTACCCATCAGCCAAGTCAATTAAAGCTTTCCCAGCTTTTTATTTCTTGCTCTTAGTTTCTTTTTTAATTTTCTGTGTTTGTGCTTGTTCATCTTTAATCTTTTCTTTTGTACTATATTTGTCATGTGATAAGTAATATTATTATTAGCATTCTTATTATAGATTAATTTATGTGGCAATAATTGAAGTTTCCGTTGCTGGTAATGTGAATGTGAATTATGACGATATTTTGAATTATTAATTAAATTCAATTTTTTTGTTATTAATTTTGAAGTTTTTTTGGAGTTTTTTTTTAATTGATTTTTATTATCGTTAGCACTGTTATTCTCGACAATATTTTCAAAATCATCAGAAAATTGTTGTTTTCTAATTCTTGATTCAATATCATTTAGAAATTTGTTTGCTATTTGTTGAGATTCTTCTGGTGTCAATGATATCAAATTTTGTAAAATATAAATTGGTGAAGGTGACGTTAAATATGTAGAGATGCTGCTATTACTACTGATATTATTATTATTAGACGAGGGTGATGATGATGATGATGATGATGATGATGATGATGATGAATTGTAATTTGATGAAAAATCACCTTCAAAATCTATCGATTTATATTATATAAAATATTAATTTTATCAACTAAAATATAATTCTTTTATTTACAATTATTTTATTTTTTAATTTACCTTCTTCTTCCTCCTCGTATATTTTTTGTTGTTGTTTTTCCAATGATTGATTATTCAACATTTCACTACCAATTGTCAATAAAGGTCGATGTAAAGCATAAAATGTACTTTGAGCTAAATCTCTAGGATGAATATAATTAACTTGTACAAACGATAGCTCTTGTTTCTGGGTTGAATTGGGTGTATTAGTTCGTTTTGTATTTGAGGAGGAGGATGAGGATGAAGAGGATGAAGAAGAGGAGTAATATTTTATAGCATTTATTGATTGAATTTTTGAACTGCAAAATATTTCATCTGCACTAGATTGATGAACAAATGTTTTTTTAAGGTTATTCAATAATAACCTTTGACGGAGCACTGTTAATAAAGTCATTTTTATTGAAGTGGCCTTCAAGAAACAAAATGTTTATATTAAAGAATGAAATTTATTATTTTTATTTTTATTTTTATTTTTATTATTTTAAAATTGTCGCCCCCGACCGATCTGTCCATAAACAAAATTGATTGTCTCAAATCCAGGTCATTGATTGGCTGGGAAATGGGGCATTTTATTTTTTGTTGTTACACGATTCCAATAATAGTAATTGTAATAGTAAGTTCACTCAAAAAGGATATTAATTATTTACAATAAGCGAATAAAAATACAAAACAAATAAATCCTTGAAAGGACAAACGAAAATATAGATATTATTTATAATCATTGTTTAGAAAATATTGATTGTGGTTATATTACTACTTTTATATTTTTTAATTGGTAGAGTTTTCCGGTATTACTATACAATTCTATCATAAAATGGGGCATACTGCAACCAGACAAAATGAACATTGATATTACCAAGGATTCCAGGGATCAAAATTTAGTCATTTATAATGTGATCATAATAAACAGTTTTATAATATGGGGCATGCTGCAACAAAGTGAACATTGGTATTACTAAGGACTTCAGGGATCAAAATTTAGTCATTGATAATGTGATTATATAATTAACAGTTTTATAATATCTTATTTGTTATCTTAAGTGATATAGAATTGCCCCTATATAAAAATAGTCAATATGAAGCTAATTTACATTAGATCTACCATGGAATCCAAGAATTACAGTACTATTAGAAGTATTTTGAAGAAAGAGCAAGGTGAAAAAATTGCACCTTATGTTTTCAAAATAAATGATACTCAAACAAGCTTATCTAAGGAAAGAAAGAATTACCTATGAAATGATAAATACTGGTCGCAATTTTTGATGGTGGTTGCAACCATAGTTGAAACATATAAGAATGGTTCGTGAAACCGGATTGCGTCCACCTTTGCGACCACTTTGCCTTCCTTTTTTGGATTGCGACATAGAACACTATATGAAATTTACCAAGAAAGAAAAATAATAAATGTTAGAAAAAGAAAGCAACATGATGATGCATTATTACCTAATAAAAAACAAAAATCTTTAAAAGGAAAATAATTACCATTTTTTTGATAATTGGAATGAATTTTAAATTACTTTTTTATTTTTAATCAAGATCATCTTTTAGTCTCTTTGACTTCAAGGTGACATTCAACTTTTTCTTCTTCCTCCTCAAATTTGTTTTCAAATGATCAGCCAATAATTCCTTCTCTTCCAATTCTTTTTCTAGCTCTTTGATCTTCTCCTTGGAACCTACACTCTTTTCCATATTAAAATCATATTTTTAATTTGCTTCTTCAACTTCTTTTTTAATTCTCTAATTTCTTTTTGTGGGTTTCTTTCAATTTCTTTATTTTCATCTTTTTCTTCTAACACCTTTATTTTTCTTTCTAATTCTTTTTGTTCTTTTAACTTCTTTTCAATGCTAAGGTAGAGGGCTTCTTCTGTTCTATCTAACTTAGAAGTGCTTTCTTTTAAGCCTTTTTCAACTTGATGTAATTGTTCAATTTGATTAATAACTTTTTCTTCTCAATCTTCTAATCTTTCTAAATTATTTAACTCTTGTTGTTCTAATTTTATATTTCTTTTATTTTTTTACTTTTTATTATTGCATTTATTACCATAATATATTATTTTAGTACACGTGCATAAAAATTTTATATTGGTTTTGGACAAGTAATATCTTTGTATTCATCTTTCACAATGGGCAAATAGCATAGTGGAAGTTTGTTGTTACACGAATTGTCATACAGAACTCATTGCTCCTGAAACTTCACCAGTATATAGTGTTCCTCTCTAAAATGGAGATCAAGTTCAGATCTAATTCAAATCCAGTTTATCACTTACTTTTTTATTGCCAGAATATTTGCCTGTATTGTAAAGCTACGTTGCACAATATAAAAATTAGTGTAACATTTCAAATTTCCACTATGCTTGGGCAAATATTGTTATAAAGGTATTCTTGCCTTTTATAATCCAAAGTATGAAAATAGATAAAGATTTAATTTTTGTGGTAATTTTGGAACACTTGTTTTTTAAGCTTTTAACAAATTAAATTCAATACAACAATCATCTGAGCTCTGACAACTCCAGGTTTAATTGCTTCAAATAAAAAATGCTGAAACTTTTGAAACCGTTTAATTTTTTAAAGAAAATTCCCAAAATTGTTTTAATATCCAATTGTTGAAAACCTTTCCAATCTTCATAACATTGAGTTTTATTTAATCCTGCTGGGCTAGATCTTTTCCTTACATCAACCATATGGTCCAGATAATCTATCCTTGTCTTTCTGTAAAGTTTTTTGGTCAAGCCAAAACTACCATCACATTTGAATTTGGTATGCTCAGAAATCATGAAATTCAATTCAATGCTTCATAATAACCACAAATTACTAAATATAAATAAAATAAATAGCCACATTATTTTTATTTTGTCCGCCAGCATTATCACATGTAATCTTTAAATGCTTTTCACACTTGTTCAATTTCTTAATTCCATTCAAAAATCATACTAAGAGTGCTATTTGGTCCTTTTCATTTCATCAAGTGCATAATTTATTTGTCTCTCACTAGAATAAAGTTTGTTTCTGCAACTGATTCAAAATTCTCCAACTCAGGAGGTTACAATTTCAGGGTTACAGCCCTGCTCTGAATTGTAACCTCCTGTGTTTGAAAAAAGTTGCAGATTCTTGTTACTTTGATGGATCTGAATGTTTATGTGCACCCGATATCACAACTTTGATACATAGTTGCGACCTGGTCACAGATCCATCCTTACCCAAGAGATAGGGTCGTTGCAAGTGACTTTTCGGCTAGCATGCCAGTAGCATTCTCTGTTCTGGTGCTGTAATGGAAGTTTAGGGAAAGTGTCATTGACTGTTAGTGCAGTCTTGGTAAACTCTAGGGCCACGTCACCCCTGGAATTCGGTTGCATCATTGTATCATCGGGGCACACTAGTCAGATTAGCCTTGTGTACATGAGAAACGAGTGAGAATGACTGTAAAGTGCTCAAGGTAACGTGTGTGCTTCAATGTCTGACAATCTCCGATAATCAAACATTTTGTTTCATACTCGACTTGTTTCTTTTTCAATGGTGTGCTGTCTTGACATCTTGTAATTATTTATTTATATTAATATTAATATTGATACGAAAAGCAAAATACCAATCGTTTACCATCTTGAAGAGACTCTTATAATTACCCTGCGAGTTCTGTTCCACGTTTTGATTTCAATTAAAATATTTATAAAATAAGAGGCATATATCAATACAAATTAAAAAATAGTTACTTCTAGTTAGTTATTAACACATCTTCTTTAGGAGAACCACATTTTGTTATTTTTGGACTTTGTCAAAAATAATTGTTTTTCAAAAAAAAATCTTTGTAGAACACAAGTGCCAATAATAATCTTATTCTTTTTTTTAACGCGTTTATCTTTTTAAAAATAAAAATTTATAATTATGACAACAAAAAAGAAGCAAAGTATTTGTTCCGAAAATCGATGAATAAATGTTTATCATATGAATGGTGGTGGTAATCGTCGTCATTCTAGTTATTAAATAAGAATGATTAAAATTTTTACTTTATGTTTTATTTATTAGTGAAAATCAAGAAAATCGAGATGTATGTAAATTATAAAGTTTGCTTTTAATAAACTACCTTCAAGTCATCATTCTGGGCTTATTCAAAGAGTCTGCAAATCTTGTAGACAAGATAATTATTAATAAATTTTATTTTTTACTTATAAAATGAATCTTTAACTTTTTTATGATACAAAGATCCAACAAGTTTCCACTATTACCGAAAGTTTGATAAAGAGACAGCAACAAGTATATGACCTCGTTGTTAGAGATAAAGAAACGTTTCTTCACGGGGCAGCAGGGGAAAAATTTATTAATTATTAAAAATAATAGATACTCTAAAAAATATGTTCTGGAAAGTACGGTTTCTGTGACTGCAACCACAGGAATCTCAGCTGTTGAACTAAGTGGGACAACCTTACATTCATTCTTTGGGTTAGGATTGGACAATTTATTACTCTCATCATCATTACCATCACCACTTCCGTTAGTTTTTTCTGAAAACACGTCAATCAAATCCTTCTTATTCTATACTATTTATTTATAATTTATTTTTTTGAATAAGGGAAAACAAATACATATAAATTCATATATTTAAGTGTATATATTTTTAAATTTAATAGTTTAATAGCAGTGAAATAAGATTTAAATTAAGTCAATACTTTTCTTCTGAAAATTCAAAAGATACAAATTATGGTTCTTTTCTAAAATATTGAATGACACACATATATGTATACATTATTTAATATAAATTTTTTTTATGTGAATGAAAACCTGTATAAAAAAAAATAAAAAGGAAAAATATCCGACAACTCTTTTTTTCCAGAAGTTAAAAATTTTTAAAGGAAAATCCGGATTTTTAAAGTGCTATTTCCAGCACTGGCGGTGAATATACTAAAGATATAACAAATAAAAACAATTGTAATTGGAATTATGCATATTTATTGTCGGTGTTAGGAAAACAGATGGAAATTTTTATAAGTCACGTTCATTATATGTTGGATTTTGTGCGATAATATGATAAATAAGATACATTAATATTCAAAATTATGGCAGGCACGGTTAAACAAAATAAAATGTTAGAAGAACAAAATCTTATGCATAAGAAAAGCAATGAAATATCACACATTTTAGAACATTCATCATTAAATCTGAATGAACCTCTCTCTTTTACAAAAAAGTAGCCTTCTGGCTTCATATCTATGTAGTTTTCGTGGAGGAGATCTAAAAAGACTTGAAGATTCTTGGGTATCACTTCCCGAGGGAAAGAATCATTGATGACATGGATAATAATGGACGGATTTGTCAAATACCAGCTGACGCTGACAGTGAATTTTGGCTTGTACATAATACATTGTAGAAACAGAATATCAGTACATTGTGGATGTCAAATAAAATTAACATTTCAAAAAGGAAGATGGTTTCAAATACAAACCTAGAAAAAATTTTACTTATAAATTCCTAAAAAAAACAAATGCTTAGCAATGTATCGTTTTTAATCCATTCAGGATCATCATTATCGCCAAAACTTTGAATTATGTAATGAAGAGGATGATATTAACAGGTAAAATTGGTTTTTTTTATAAAGCTTGGATAATTTGGGATAATTTTATAGTCTACTTTATTAGAAATTTATAAAAATAATAAAACCCTTTTAAAGAAGCTAATAAAAATGGTCATACTAAATTAGGAGCTAAATATCTTATTGAAAAGGCCATTTAAAATCTCTTCTAAACAAAAGGTTCTAAAGATGTAATAAAAGTCGACGTTCATATAACAATAAAAAAATTGGATGAATAGATTATTGATATGTATATTTAATTGAAATCATGTGCCGAGTCAAAAAATAACAAAATCGTTTATAAATAAGCCAGTATTTATAAGACGTTAAATTTTTCTTTTGAAAATTATGATAACTATATATAAATTTTCTTTCATAATTTTCAATAAAATATTTATAAAACAACAAAATATCGAGTTTATCAGAATAATTTTTAAATACACTTCTACATGTATATAAAATAAAATAATTATTAAGCAGGATATTACTATAATTTAGTATATAATAAATTTATTTAAACTTACTTGAGAATAGGTTTGAAAGTTTTCACAGATATTAATCAATTTCTCATGTAATAGGATTGTTAGAAAAAGGAACATCTGAGTCTGATGGCAAGGATGGATCAAATTCGAACTTATAGTTGTTGTATCCAGTGTAAAACCTCTCATTACCATCGTTGTTGTTATTGTTATTTATACAACCCGAGTCTGATGAATCGAATTCGAGTGGATATTTCATTTCTCTGAAAAAATTTATGGTGTTTTCATCTACTTGATAAAATAAAATAAAAAAAAGAAAATAATTACCAATTTTTCTTTTTCTCCCCCTTTTTTTTGGAATCCAATATCTAATGCAAGTCCGATTTTTAAGCTTGCATGCTTTGCATCTTTCATCACCGATTTCCTCGCATTTCTTTTTGTTTCTCCTGCACTCTATGCATCCCTTTAGCAAGTATGGGCCTCTATACGGCATTCTTCATACGAGAATAAGAAATATATAATTTTTTTTAAAAAAAAAGAAAATGTTGTTGTGAAAAAAACCTTCGCTGATATTTATATATAATTTTTTTTTTAAAAAAAAGAAAATGTTGTGAAAAAAACTTTCGCTGATGTTTATATATTTTTTTTAATCGTCTCACAAATCTTATTTTTATATTTTTTCATTTAGATGATTGCGGCTAATAAATAAAAAAAAATAAATTCTTTTGAACTTCTTTATAACGAACATATTAGTCGTGCGACATTGGGACGTTGGATACAATAGTAATAGTAATAGTAATAGTATATCTGACTTGACGATTTCCACAAAACACGTGATAATAAAATTTTAAATTTCAGATAATAATAATAATAATAGTAATAGTATGAATTTAGACAATAAAAATAACAATAACAATGTTGGTAGTAGTAGTAGTAGTAGTAGTAGTAACGGCGGTAACAGTTACAAATACTCAATGACGACATCGACGGGCACAATGTCTAATCCATTACCACAACCACCACCACATAGGTATGGACAATCTAGCAGATCTGAAAAAATCAATAAACCAGCACCTATTATAGTGTCAGGCGATATAAAAATAGTAGATTTAAGGCCTTGGGTTAGAGGGTTTGACATTAAATGTATACTGTTAGAGCTTAGTAAGTAAACTAAATGATGGTGAATAATTGAGGCTCAAATAATTTACAGATTAGTTTACAAAAAAATCTTTGAATTATTAATTAATGCTAATATTATAATTACATATATTAGTTTCAAAACGTACACTAAAAACCAATTCAGATGTCGAGATACATAGTTTCCTAGTAGCTGATGAAACTGCAACATGTACATTAGTAATCTGGGATAAAGGTCAACATTTTAGGGAGGGTGATGTTGTTCAGATTTATAATGGGTAAGCCTATTCAATCAGTCCAATTATGAATATTTTTTTTTTGTAATTCATTTAATTAAATTCGTTGACACATATATATATATATGCTTATATACATAGTGAGACAAGAGTCCATGATGATAAACTGGAATTAACTGTAAATAGCCACTATGGAAAAATTAAGATTGTCGATTGGTAAGTTATTGTAATAATAATATTATTATTAGTATGGTGCTAATTTATTTATTTGTTAGGGATGCAATGCAGTATAAGGAATCTGAAGAACCAAATATGAGTGGTTTTCTATGGATATCAGAAAACAATGGAAACAGTTCAATATTTGTAAATATTCTTTATTTTGCCTCTTCACATAAACTCAATAATATTAATATCATTATTTTCCCTTCTAAAATAAAATTTATAAAGAAACCAATGACTAAAGATCGGGTTGAAATTGATTTAAACACTTTTAAACCTATTGAACCAACTCAAATTCAACAATCAACATCAACATTGTCAATATCATCATCATTGACACCACAGTATGATTCATCAATATCTACATCAAAAACTAATGCTACTAATATCATTGCTGTTAATACCTCCACTACTAATACTAGTGATATTGCTAATACATCAACAACAAAAATAAAACAAGAAGAGTCTATGCAAATATCTTCGTCCATGTCTTCCAATTCTAAATCTATTATTTATTCAAAAGGCACACCAAAAATAAAACAGGAAAATGATAAAGAACAACAACAATTATTTGTTGGTAGTAATAATAATAATACCAGAAATTCAAACAGACCATTTTACAATAATGGTAATTCAAATACTAATAGCATTCATACTAATAATGGTAATAATAATGACTCAAGACAACAAAACAGTGACCGATCTCGCTCAAATAATAACAACAACAATAATAAGCGGAAAGGAGCTACTAGACGTGATAGTTGGAGTACAAGTGATATTAGAGATCGTTTTGGACCACCTAATAATAATAATAATAATAATAATAATAATAATAGTGCTGAAAATGATAAAATTGAAGATGGTGATTATGAAATTGGAAATAATGGATGCAGAATTTCAGATAAAAAAATTGGAGGAAGTGGGGAAAATAATAATAATCGTTATTCAGGTGGTGGTGGTCGTAACAACAACAACAACAACAACAACAACAACAATAGAGGTCGTGATTGGAATAATAATGATAATAGAGATAAAGTTAGTAGAATTGATTTTCATGATAGAGAATATAATAATAACAATGCTAGTGGTAATAGCATTATTTACCGCCCACATACAGATCTTGATAGACCTGAAGAAGGTGAACTAGTTGATTTTTCAACATTTTCACCTGGATATAATAACAGTAATACAACACCACCAAGAAAACAGCCAAAATATTAATTTATAAAAAATTTTTTTACAATGCATTAATTTAAAAATTTTTAATTTTTGAGTTTAAATTATTGTAAAGCCTATTAGATTTATTATATTTATTTCTCAAAATAAAGAATTGTTTATTTCATTGAATTTTGAATGAATGTTTGATATGAGTGATTGTAATTATTTATAAGTATGAATGAATTAATGTGTGATTGTTAAATCCATCTCAAACATTAAATAATATTTTATATATATATGATATATATGAGGAAGTTTTCTAGCAAAAAGGGTGGGAGGTACAGTGTAATTGAGTGATGGATGATCCCTTAAAAATATGTTATACATATGTTTTTTTTTCACCAGTTATAATCCTTATCATATAGATTTGTATTATGCAAAAACTCAATTTGGTGAGAGATCTATAACTCCCCTTCGCTAGAAAACCCATCATAAATTCAAAAAAAAGTTTAATTAGAAATATTACATATATATGTATATAATATGTTATATCAAATTTCTAAAAAAATAATCATGAATAGATAAATAAATAATATAGATACATTATACCTTTAATATAATAATGGCCGCTAACAAGTTCACTTCTTAGTAATGAACCAAACCAGCAACAACGTATATGGTGTTTTTATTAATTAAAAAATATTAACAAATTAAAATTTTTTACTTTTAATTGATCATGATGATATTCGTATCCAGTGTATATATCATAAATAAGGTCATCCATCATCTCTCACCACTGATACTGCTATATATTGTTACTGCTATTGCTACTGCTACTACTACTGCTACTAACATTATTACTAATATTATTAAGATTATTAATGTTACCGCCAGCATTATTAATGCTATCACCATCAGAACTACTGCTAACAGTACTTTTACTTTCTCCTCGTTTACTATAAAATTTTGTTAAACCTGTGAAAATAAAAAATATGGTAGATAATCTAAACAAAAATGGGATTTTTCTATTATTAGATTCATAATAATAATCTTTGCTAGTAATAGCTTCGTCAACTGCTTGTAATTTATTAATTGATGGAACAATCCCTATTGGTGAATTTTGTTGATAATATAAACTAAAATTCGATATTGGTATTACTGTAGGAGAAGAAATTGTTGTTCTTGAAACTTTTTTATTTATTGATGATAATTTTTGTCGCTTATTAATTATGATTATGATATTTGATGGTGTTGTTGATGTTGATGTGACTTTAGGTTGACCTGGTGGGACATAGTGCGGATGAAAAGGAAGTTGGATAGTACTTGCATAACCTTTTATGATTATCCTTTTGTTTGATTCTTTAATTATTTTTGTGAGTTTTAGTTTTTTAATACAAAAAAACATTGAAAAAAAAGTTGGGAGTAAAACACCCTTCGTAGACTTTTCCAAAATTAGACTTTGCGTGTAACAATATTTTTATTTGATATACAAGTGATCCTGGATATAACGACACTCTCGAGACCATAGTAAATAATGATCCATATCGCAATCCAAAAAAGGAAACCAAAGTGGTCGCAAAGGTGGTTGCAACCAGGTGTCGCAAACCATTTTTATATGTCGCAAATATGGTTGCAACCATCACCAAGGATTGCGACCAGCATCTATAATAGTAAAATTTATTCCAATTGTCGTTATAACAAAATATGTTTTATATAACGTTATTATTATGTGGCCGTTATGTCCGGTAGTATTTATATCCAGAGTCACTTGTACAGTGTGTTGCGAAAAAATGGCGCGTGAATAAAACTGTATATCTTAACAATTACACAACACAAATAAATAAAAATAGATTCATCAATTTTTCATAGAATTAAAATTTGTGCTGGTTTCTGGGAACTTTTATCCCATTCTTCAACAATAAATCCCTAGTATCTTTAGGCAATCTCCTTTCTAAATGATATGACTAGGTTTCCAACAAGTCAAACATTTACTTGTACTGTTTTTATTTTTGGTGTTGCTGAAGATGCATTTGGAAAATTCTAGTAATTAAAACTGGACATACCCAGTAAAAGTTAACCGATAATAACATTTATTTTTTTTTTTTTTTGAAAAACCCCCAATTTTACTTTTTAAAGTCATTGACAAGATTTTCCTATATTAAAAATATAGAAATTATATATATAATAAGCTAGAATGACCAGTTTAAATGTAATAACAATCGATCTTCATTTTATTTTATTATAACTATGGGCGTCTTCACATGTGCAAATTTTCAGGTAGAATTAACATTTGTTGCACGAAATGATTCAGGACTGGATTATATTTTAATCTTAGGATTAAATAATCTTCTCAGTTATTTTACCAAATATTTCAATCTCTTTGGAATCAGAACTTGAAGAAGAAGAGGATGAACTGCCTTCTAATTGATTATTTAATAATACAAGTGCAGGAACTGCACTAGACAGTAAAATATACATATATATATACTTGTAGTAAAAAAAAATTGTTGATTTAAACGTGAAATTAAATTTTTAATCTAATCCAAGTCTCCGAAAATTGGCACATGTGGAGACGTCCTATATATTTAATTATTTTGAAAAAATATTATTATGTGCATAAGAAAAAGTAAAAGGCAAACCAAAAAAATATTATAATGGTCCAGCATCAAATTTTATTATTGAAATTAGTACTATTATTATTAAAATTAATAGTTGCTAATTGAACTATTATTATTATTAAAATTCATAGTTGCTAATTGAACTATTATATTATTATTGTCGTTGACTATAAATTGTTGTTATATTATTATTAATGTTGTTGCCAAGCATTATTGAATCATTATTATTGTATTATTATCATCATTGTCAATAATACTCCACGAAAATAAAAAATTTAGCCCGAGTCGTCATTGTTCTGAATATTAACATTCTCACTGTTCGTTGAAATATGCAGAATGCTTATGGGATCTAAACTTGTAATAGTTCTTTCTTGTAAATCCTTTTTTAATATTTGGGCACTTCCTTGTGGCATAGTAAGCGAAAATTTTTATTACTACACATACACTATGTATGTGCACTATGTTCATTTGACACTACGCACGCTGTGCGAAAAACTCAAGTTTGCACATCACCGTACGAACAAAAGAAGCAAGGTCCATTTTTCGTGAATTGCACATTGAAATGTAAGTTCATCAGATGACATTAATGCCGATAATGATGACATAGTGCTGGTAGTGGTGTGGCATTATTATTATGATTTTTTGGATTGTTGTTGCTGATACTATTATTATATACTGCTACTACTATTACTACTATTAACGATCAACGTTTGTTAATAGTCGCGGGACATTGCAGATCAAGTGTCATTCAATATAAACGTTACACGAATAAATTATTATCGCCCACTTCAAAAAAAAAAATTCTCCGCTTTTCTAATGCATAAGATTTTGTTCTTCTAACATTTTATTTTGTTTGACCGTGTCTGCTATAATTTTGGATATTAAATAAGTTTCCTCATATTATCGCACAAAATCCAACATATAATGAACGTGACTTATAAAAATTTCATCTGTTTTCCTAACACCGACAATAAATATGCATAACTCCAATTCCAATTACAATTCCAATCGTTTTCATTTGTTATATCTTTAGTGTATTTACCGCCTTTGATATAAAGTTACATCATCCAATTCTTGGTCTGTGGGCATATAAAATTACAATTAGTACTAATTTCGTCAGTTGCAAGAGAATTTGTTCTATTAAATGAATTAACAGAAACCGTTTCCGTGCCTCCACTGTCAGAAATTGATTCGGAAATAATAGTAAGGTAAAAAATTTAGAAAAGGGTGTTTTTAGTATTATTATTTATTTGTGAATTTATTTGAGACAAATAAGAAACGAAACGAATAAAAAGGAATTAAACAATTAAAACATTTGATTGGATTCATTAAATTACTATTACTATAATATAAATTCTTTTTTTTTTGTTTATTGACTTTTTTTTTCCTTTTCTTTTTCATGTTTATTAAATACAATAACATATTTGTTCAGTTTAATAAAAATAAAAAATAAACCGTTGGTATAAGAAGATGTTATTTTATTACTATGGTTCCTAACCGTAATCCTACCCTCTATCATTATTTCAGATATTTAGTGGTTGTATCCATTGATTATCCGGGTGTTTGAGCACCTGGTCAATCAATAAAGCTAAAACACCCGGATAATCAGTTATTCACCGAATATCCGTTGAATATGCATATTTTTTTTAAGAAATACAAATAACAACGGATTCAATTTATTCGTTCGGTTGTCATTGTGTTTCCTGCTTCACTAAATACAGTCAAATCTTGTCACAGCGGATGAATGGAGATTTATTTAAAGCCTGTTGTGGAAAGATTTATTGATCTTGCCACAATGGATTTTTATGTTTTATATTTTTGTAATTTTAAAATTAATAACCTTATAAATGACTATAAATCAGTCTCTTATAATTAAAGGCAAAATTTTTCTAACACAGCCTCCCGAGTGGTTATAAGCGACTTTATAGGAAACACTTTGGCACAACTGTTGCTGCTAAATTTGCTTTAGTCTGCATACTGGTTGAGCGATAATCTTAAAATAAGTGTGAAGAAAAGAAACGCTTTCGACCTGGCGTAGAACAACCAATATTTAAGCTAGTCTTTTCTTTTAACTGTTGTTAAAAGCCCCAGTCTGGCTCTAAAAAATTTATTATGGTTGAAAGTCGCTTGTTACATGAAAAACGGAGATTTTTTTTTTTTGAAGTGGACGACAATAATTTTTTTCGTGTAACGTTTATATTGAATGACACTTGATTTGCAATGTCCCACGACTACTAATAATAATAAACTTTAAAAAATTGAAAATAAAACACCTCTGTAATCAAAAAAAATGATTGTACAAACGTGACTCCAAAAAAACCCCCCAACTTTATATTATCTCCAAGATATTTATTTGATATAAAAAATTATTTATATTTTTTTTTCTTTTCCAAGATATATGAGGATCAGGTCATAAGATAGTAAAATATTGTTAAAAAGAAAGGTAGAACGCTATAAAACTGGTAGAAACATATTTTAGAAGATATTTCCAATAAATATATGCATAAAAAAATTTTTTTTTAAAGCTTTAATAAAAGATCTTTCCTAATTACAATAAAGAAAAACCAAAAGGCTTTATTTTATTTAAATATTGGACTCTTCTTTTATTGAAAAAAAAAAACATGACCACTACTTCTCTTTCACCTCAAGGAACGAAAATTTTTTGGATCAAAAAGTGTATTTATTTTATTTGAAAAGTTTACAAAGCGAAATGTTATTTTGTTATATACAGTGTTCGAAATTCGACTGCGCCTTTACATAAACTAATCTAATTTTAAAAAATTATCTGCGGTTAATTTCCATATTTGGTTAGTGCGCGCCGATTCCGCCGATTGAATTTCGAACAGTGGTTATATATATAAAATTTTGTGAATTTCAAGGGTGGACAGTTTTGGTTTTGTGAATTACCTAGGGGTAAGTAAATAAATGGGGGGGACAACTCGATGTTACACATATAGATCTTGTGAATCCAAAACTGTCACGCCTTAAAAATTAAAAATGATGCGCATTTCATAGTAAAAAATCAAACTTTACATATAAAACTTTATACACAAGTGTTTTGAAGCAGCCGATCCACCAAAGTTGAGTTCACAAGGCAAATACCTTTATGTTTTTCTGAGTTTTGTCAAATTTGTAGCAAAAATGACTTTTAGACACTATATTAAATAAATAAAAGATATATTAATATTAAATGACATTTTACTTCTTGTAGTTAAAATTCTACAAGTGATAATGAAATTAAAACCATTATAATAATCATAAGTAGTGAGTGAATAATGAACAGGTAAAGCAGTAATATAAGTAATATAAATAATATAAGTAATTTATACATACGTTATTAAAAATTAAAATTTTTTTTTATGTTAAAGATGGCAGAATCCTCAAAAAAAAAAAAAAAATAAATAGAAATTATATATAAAGTATCTTACCGGACAATAAATAATAGGTGGCTTACTACTACAAACATACACTTCATGTGCATACTTTAACATTAAAGGTTGGTCGTAATGTAAAATTAATTTTATACATGGAGAGGATATATATTTTAAAT
>CAUDNR010001990.1:78721-91713 GCA_958430865.1 Entrophospora sp. SA101 | reverse complement strand
TTTGATTGGAAATTTTTTCCCAAAATTCGTCGTCGTGGCGCAGTAAGTTGCGGGATTAGGTGTCCTGCACTGTATATAATATGTGTGGCGAACAAGTTAACGTGATACTTTGCTGCTTTTTGAAAATATATATTTTTTTTAAATAATAATCGAAATAAAAAGTATTGAACTTGCCCTTTCATAATCTGCTAAAATCTACAAAACCTATATAAAGATCGTTTAAAATAATCGATTGAATTTTTTATATTAATTGTTCTCTAAAATATATTTTTTAGAATAAATGATGAGACGTCATTATATACACACCATACACCACCATCATTAACATCATCGCCATTACCTTATCAAGAATACAAACTTGTTAATGATGATGATAAGGAAAATAAAAAAACATCACTTGTGATAACATCATCATAATATTGTATAAAATCTCTGAGAGCCTTTATATATATTAAATTATTTGCCAATGATTTTTTTTTTTGTGTGCGTTTGAATCCGTCATACATTTCAACAATCATTGACAAATCATTATTGAATGTGGAAAGAATGAAAAAAATTAAAAATGAATCATGATTTCAGCAATGATTAACAATATGATATCAGATAAAGATGCTTTAAATTCTTTACTAATTGGGGGTGTTAGATATAAGTATAATCGCAACCAAATAATAGATACATATGTAAACTCGATAAGTCGGTCATGTGGGGGTGAGTTCATATGACCGGCTTGTCGAGTGAACCAACTTATCGAATTAAATTACTTAAATATTAAGAAAATGGGGTGAAAATTTTGGCCGACTTATCGAGTTTACATCCTAAATCGCCGCCTTTAATGGTTAATTATGAATTATGTATTCGAATTACATTGAAAGTTTATAAAACAAATAAAACGAATAATGCGAATAATAATTCGAATAATTCGAATTCGAATTCGAATTAATATTAATATTAATATTAGTATTAGTATTAGTATTACGAATAATTCGAATATTGCATTCTTTATTACTATCTTTTATTATTGTATAAATTTTTTTTTTTTTTGAGCAAATGTGTGTTTTTTTCTTTTATCATTCTAAATAATGGGAACGCATATCAACTAAATGTTTTATTCTGCACTAAAATCCCAGATATAAAAATAAATGTTAAGAAATTCTTTTATAATCTTAACCGGCTCACATCACTAATTATAATTACAAGTATAACGAATATTGCAAAGAGGATAATAAGTCAAGGACATCAATGAACTACCAAGAAAAAAAATATAAAGATTATATGATCAATTATCATATGTGAATGAATAAAACCAAATAAAACAAGCGAGAGAATGAGAGAAATTCATTACAATCACACAATAATGATGGCGGTGATGGCGTTGTTTAACACTTCATATCACTGAGATTATGACCTGTTACCAATGTCCATAGTCCCATAAAAATTGGCATGCTCACTCTACAAAGAATTTTTATTTAAATCGTTGAAGGCAGCTTTTATTACCAGTCAGGTGGTAAATTAATGTATATTTACAACCTTACGCCTGCTTTAGGTGAATAAAGCTACGTCATTTTAGAACTAATCCTTTCAGGATAAATTTATTTTTTATTAATCAATTTGTGTTTTTAAAAGATCAAAAAAAAACGAAGTTGCTATATTAATCCTTATCACATATATATTGTTTTCTACTTTACAACTTTTTCATTAAAGAAGGTTTATGTGCTCTTAAACTTTCTGCAACAACAGTAAAATAATTAGCCAAAGCTATTTCATCAATAGCTCGAGTGAATTGACATTTTAAAGATTGGGATGAAGAATTAGTTGGAAGATGACTTTGTGCGATATCAGCCATCTTTACTAATGATGGGCTAGAAGAATCACTGCTAAATAAAACTGTATAAAGATATAACGGTGACCTATTAAATTAGTGAAAAAAATTTTTAAAATTATTATAATTATTTTATTTATTATTTATACATAAACAATATAAATAAAATTACACACCCTCTTTGTTGATTGACTCTACAAATATTTTCTAATCGAGCATCTGGTGATCCACATTTACCATCTGACAAAAAAATAATAATATTTGTCCTTGAAATATTTAAAATACAAGTTAGTTATATTATATATATTAAAACCAATTTTAAATCAATCAATGGATATGAAATTAAATTACTTTGTTGGATCATAATATTTATCAACTAGGAACCCTGCTTTCTGTATCGCCAAGTCAAAGTTAGTTCCACCACTTGCATTATGCTGAACCATAGTACCTAAAAATTTGTCTGCATCACTTAATGGTTGATTTTCAATTGGTACAATAGTACTACTGTTGAACAAGATTAAAGAAATAGTGTCTTTATTAATGGCACCCTGAGTTAGATTCCTTTGAGATGTAAGGCGTGTTTCCATAAATGAATAAACCTTAATTGATAATTAGTTAGAAAAAAGTTAAATTTGTTAAAACAATAACACAAAATTAAATAATTACTGCTGAGTATACTGCGCCTAGCCTATTATTGTGTTTTTGTGCAATTTTTTGACGGATGTTTGAACGAATGTTTTCTAAAGGTTTTCTATCATTAAATCCCATTGAACCTGATCGATCAAGTGCAAATATAATATGAAATGCTGCTTCTCTTTTATTTGGATTATCACAGCTGAACTGATGACCATCCAGTGAAATGTAACCAATACCAGTTGATGTACTAGATGATGGATTTAAAGGTTTATGGAAAATTTCCAATTCACAATAAGATTTTGTGGGAGTTGCACTATTAGAACTTTGTTGCTTATTGTGAGCTTCATCTGGACATTCATGATCACATTTTGCAAATTCTACTTGTTCTTGTGTTGAATATGGATCTTTAAAGCCAGTTCTTCCCCAAAATAATTTATGAGTTACAAAATCTTTTTTATCATCAGGATTGGGCTTGATGGGTGCTGATCATTTTAATAATTAATATATATTTTTAAAAATTTTTTTATAAGAATTCTCATTAAACAAAATGGAAAGAATAAATACCATCTAAATGTATTACTTCATGCCCTTGTTGTCCATTTTTACATGCCTCCACATTTTGACAATAATCAATATGTCTATGGCGACCTAATTCTTTACAATAAAAATTACAAAGAACAAAAGAACCTTGATCTCCAATTTGTAATTTATGTCCCTTATACTCAAATTCATCATTTTCTGCAGTAAATTCAGTCTGTACCATATTTCCATGGCGAGTATCATGTAAAGTTTGTATATGTCCATGAGGTAAGTTGCAATAATATTCACAAAATTGACATTTTTTATCACAAAAATGAACTCCATTTTCATCATGTGAATGTGTTCCTTCATGCTTGAAGGAGTTTGGTGGTATTCTTTTATTACATCTCATCCTTTCACTTTGTTGAATATATTTAAAAAAGCTAATTGAAGTTTCTTTGATCAACCCTTTATAAGTTGCTTCTTCTTTTTTGGGTTCAGTTGAAATTTTACAAATACCTGGCTCTTCACATTCCTCAAGACATTGATGATCATTACCACAAAAATGATTAACTGTAAATTCACTGTAAGCATGAAAATGATTATTACTCTGGCATCTATTCCGACAATCTGAAATTGGGCATTCAATTGGACATGTCTCATTTTCACAACGATGTTGATCATGCTCAAGCTCACATGGCATAATGCATTTGTTTGGACATTCATAATCACCTTTATCACCTTTATTGATTGATGTAAAGAGTGAGCATGACTCTCCACAATAATGACGATCTGACTGACACATGTGTTCATCATCTTCATGTCCAATATCTTTTGAACATACTTTTTGACAATTACGTTTATCACTAAGTTTACAAGGTTTTCCACATAAATGACTGGTTTTATTACATGCATGTTTCCCATCATGTCCTGCTTTATAACTACAAGTTGGAATAAAAGAACTATGTGCCTCTACAAATTGACATGAGAAATGGCATTCATGATTAGTCTTGCAGTCATGATTGTCAGTATGACCATGATTTTTAAGGCAGCGTAATCCACAATCCTGACAAGAAAGCCCACATAATGTCCAAAAAAGCCTAAGATTGTTGATTTCTTTTTCAAGAGCATATTTTCCAATAACAACTTCACTATTGTCTTGTGGAAATTTGTTAATATTTTGTAAAAACCATTGCTCAACACGATATACTCTTCGTTCAATAATAAAATTGAAAAACATTTCTAATTTACTAAACCATTCTGAATCTTTTTCAGACTTTTTCCTTTCTTGAATTTTATCTTCAAATTGATTTCTTAGATCATATGAAAAATCAACAAAATCAGCATTTTCTTCAAAGAGTAAAACATCTGAATCTGGAAATAGTTCATTTTGTGTATTGAAGGTTTCTGCAAATTTAGATAAATGAGTTTGGCCATCTGTTTTCTCCCCAGTGTCATGATTTAATTGAGGTTGATCATCTATTTTCTCTCCTGTATTGTGATTTATTAAGGGCTTAATTTCTTGCTCCTTTTGCTCTAAGCCATAAGATATAGCTATTGGAAGTATTCTTTTTAAAATTGATAAACGCATTTGAACAAGGTTTTCATCCAAAGATCCCCAATCACAAATCTTTAATTTAGCCATAATGACTTTAGTGTTTTGTAAAAAAGTTCGTGCATTTTCATATTTTGCTTTCTGTTTATCTAATTTTTTTTTAACAGTTTTCAAAGTTTTGAACCAAGCAGGATCATTAAATAATGGCCATGGAAAAATAGTTAATCCACTTTTATACATTCTAGTAATAAAATTATCTTCTCCTTGTTTTTTAACCAAATCTTCAAACTTGAGATGAAACTCATCAACAATTCCTTTTCGATCATTTTCATGAACATCTTTAATTATGATGCAAAGTTTTGCTTGAAAAACATTTGAGTCAGATTTAAAAAAAAGCTGCACCATCTTGAAATCTTTGAAACATTCCTGACATGTCTCTACTAACAGCAAATTGATTTTTAAAAAGTATCATGTTAGAAACCATAGTGTTAAACAAAGTTAAAAATAAATCTTCTTGTGGTGTTCTTTCCAAAGACTTTAATCCTTCAAAATCAAGTGCAACATAAATATATTTTTTTGTTATAAATAATGACATCCACACTCCTTCAGTGCATCTCATTGCAGAACCATCAAATGTTGTTCCAACAAGGTGGTTCAACATATATGATTTCCCACATGATTGTTCACCCATACTTGAAACAACTTTGACTTGACGATCACCAAAATGTTTAAATATACCTTCATACCATCCAAGTGAAATATTTTCTGCAATGCCACCAAAACGATGCCCATGTTCAACATCAAAATCTACCTCATAATCATTTGATGCTAAACCATCTCAAAGTGGTTGAAATTGATTATTTTTAGCAACTGCAATCTGGATGGGTATTAAACATGAAAGTTGAATTATCCATTCTCCTAGTTGATATTTAATTGAATGTTTTGATATAAAATTATTTTCTTCAATGTCTAGATCTGAAAATGTTGTAATGGTGGTTTTAAAATGCTTTAAAATAGATGCAGGTTTTTTTGTTTTCTTCTTTAACTCATTGAACATACTAATAACATATTTTTCAAACTTTCTATCATAATTTTCATATTCATCATCATCATTTATATCAAGAACTATTTTCAAATTAAGTGGCCTGTTTTGCTCAGAATCTATGCAACTTTCAATTGGATACTTTTCAAACATTAATTTATATGCATCAATAAAACCATTAAGTTTTGTCTTTGGCACAGTTTGAAAGTCCACCCATGCATCATCATTGTCAAGTGATAAGGTATGATATACACCTGCAACTTTCAATTTGGTATCTGAAATTACATCAACAACACTTAATTTTTGTCCTTTAATGACAATGTACTCTCCCTCCTTTATGTTATGATTAAAATTGGTTTTTAAGATTGAAAATTTATTTTTATCATTATCAGAGGTAATTTTTAGCAATCTAATTTGACCAATTGGTTTTTTTTGATTACGTTGTTGAAATTGGTACTGGGTTTTTTGAAGGGTAATTTTTGTAATTAATGAATGAAATAAATTATTTTCTACATCAATTGTTGTAAGGTGCATTTGACGATCATTTATAGTTGAAAATTGAAAGAATTCTAATGAATCCATATTTGAAGGTAGTTCAACAACTTTTATTTGAATTGAAAAAAAATTAAAAAAATTAAATGCAAATAATTAATAAAAAAAAAATCCATTTAAAAATAAATCAGCTCAATTTACCCTTATTAGCAGTGTTTCCCATATTTGAACAAAAATAAACATAGGCTTTAAATACATCATTTGGAGTTAAATCTTTATTCTTTGAATGTTTTTGCTCTTCTGGGCATTCATTATCACTGTCAACATCTTTTTGGGAATTATCATCTTCTTCATCTTCATCTTCATCAGAGAGAGAGAGAGAGTCTTCATCATCTTCTTCATTTTTTTCACCTGTGCCATTTTCGTCATTACTAGATGATGTTGTTGATTTTTCTTTCACAAATACTACAATACAAGAACCATCAGGTGTGCTTGAAATATTTGTAGAATCTGGTAATGTTGCAGGACGAAATTGACCAGTTATAAGATTATAAATTTTTGCTCTACCATTTGTTTCCACAAAACATAATTCTTCAGTGTTTTTTATGAAGAAAAAATATTTAATATCTGGTGCTGAATTATTATAATATTGTAGAATTTGAATATTGGGGTTGCGACTATAAAGACTGGCTTGATTTTCATCAAATGCATAAACATTTAGCTAAATTTTGTAATAAATAATAACAAGTTATATATATTACTTACAATTTAATCATTATAATGGATAAATACAAAAAAAATCAATTTACCACTCCTCTTTCAGCAACATAAATCCCAATTAAGCCTTTGGGCTCATTTATAGCAAAAAGACAATCACCATCAGGATTTAAAGTTTTTAATGGTTTTAAATTTGATAATTGAAAAGTTGATTTTAAATGATTAGAATTTTCGAAAAAAATTTCTATTTGATTTGATTTTTTATTCCGAAGTATTATTAGGAGCTTTCCATTTTCAAACTGGGATATTTTTCTAAAAAAATTGCTTTATTAGTTTAATTCTGTAATTTTTATCAAAATTTTTGGATAATTGATTACCTGAGTTCATATATTTCTGGATCTATTTTGAAGGAAGCATGTGAATTCTTATTGCTGTCAAGATGAGGTTTTGGAACATATAACTCATTTCCTTGAAGATTTAATTTTTCAGATCCATCTAGGCCTGTTTCATATAATGTAATCTTTAGTTGATCAGGTTTTAATGATTCAATTTCATAAGTAAGTTTTAAATCCCTATAATATGTTGTTTCTAATTAAAGGTAAATTTTTGTTAATGAGTTTCAATTAACAACAAAAGATTAATAGCTTAATTAGAATTACCTTTAGCTTCTATAATTTTAAAAATTGATCTGTAATTTAAAAATAAAGATATTAAAAACTTTCATAGCATAAAAAGTCATTTTGAAAGTGATGTAATTACCCATCTGAAAATTTTTCTTCAAGTAGTAGGCAAATTCTTGTGAATTCATGTTTTTCTATTACTTTAATTCTTTGTGATAATTCCTTGTTTAATTTTTCTTCATAATGTGTTCTAATATTTGTATATTTTGGTACTATATTTTTGATATTCTCAGAAAAGGTTTCCCTCCATTTTTTAAATGCATTAAGAAAAGAACCAATGATTGTATTCCTCATTTTTTGTGAAATATTAAATAATTCAGAATTATAAAGTTCATTGACAAATTCAGAGTCAGATACTTGATTTACCATTTGCTCCACTTTTCGAATATTCTCTTCAATAACACGAGGTTCAGGTTTTGGTCCAGCAGTAAAGAATGAATAAATAGATGCAAAAATTCCTTCAGATTTTTCTACATGTTTCTTTGCTAATTTAGTGAAATCTGTTTCTCTATCAATAAACATATTGTAAAAAAATTCAGAAGCATAACTTTCCATTTTTGAATCAGGATTTTCTTTTGAATCAGTGCTGTCTTTTGAATTAGTATTATCAGAGTTATTGTTTTGCTGCTTAATAAACATTACCATGGTTATAAGTGAACAAAATTGAAGTTTCTTTTTCAAAGATTTCCAGGGTTTTGATTTTATTACAATAGATTCCTCTATTTTTTTATTTATATCAGAATATTTCTCATGGATTTCTTTGATTTCTATTTAGAATTAATAAATATCAAAAAATATATCAATGTTTAAATGATAAATAATAATTCAAACGTTATAACTTACTTGAATATTCAAATTTGGGTATTGTATTATCATCTTTAATAGTTTTTTCAAATTTGCTATATATAATATAAAATCAAAAGTTAAAGCTGATTAATAGTTATACAAAAAAAATTTTTTAAAGCAAGATTCATACCTGTAAGTTTCTTTTAATTTCATCCATGCCATGTTTGTGATAATTTCTGCATCTCTTTTAATTTCATCTTTTATATTTTCTTTTTTCTTACTAGTTGTTTCTTTTTCAGCTTTTATATGGATTCTTCATAAGATGATAATAGCTCCTTCTCATCATCTAGGCAAAATTCAATAAACTTTTTTAATAATGTCATGTCCATGGAGTTTTTTTCAATCTTGAGGGAATATCCTTTAATGAGCTCTTTGAATGGAGTTTTATTATAAGATTTGAATAATTTGCTGAACATCTTCTCATTATTGGGGATGATTTGATAATATTTTGAGTGATGAAAGCTTGATGCGACACAGATTCAACAACTATTTAAATAAAAAAGGTAAGCTAATGAATGGAATTGAGATATTTTAAAGATTTGAAACAGTATAGTGATAATACCAGTAGGTTTCATAGAAATTTCATTATAATGAATGGTCTTAAGGTCTGGTTGGATGTAATTCGGTAGTTGGACCTAACATGTTTATTACATGATAAGTTAATGTAATAAATAAATTCATAAATACAAAGAAAACCTTCTAACCTTAAAGCCTTCACGTAACTGGAAGTTCTCTTTTTCTTCTTGACTTTCTTTGACTTCAAATTCAAAAAGTGCATCATCATAATCATCATCATAATCATCATCATCATCATCATCATCATCATCATCATCCTCATTTTTGTCACTATAATTGCCATCATCATCTCCATCATTTCTTAATTCCCATTCAAAACATTTTAAATCACTGCTCTCATTAAACATATCTGATGATCAGTCAGCTTTGTGAGATACCTATAATAAATGTAATTTTAAATTTTTTAAGAAATTAATTATAGAATATAAATAAATAGACATAAAAATTTTTTATTACCTGTGGAAATTAACCATATTTTTTTTAAATTGATCAGATGCATTCTATTCATAACAACCAGACTCAGGCCAATGAATTACTAAACCAAGATTAACATTCACAATCAACAAGTAGATTCCTGAACGAAGAGAAGGACTCCCAGTTTTATTCGAAGATACAAGCAAATCACACCTAAAATATATAAATATATTTATTAATCACGAATAATAAAAAATTATAGATGAAAGAAGAATTAATTTCAACTTACACTTTTTGGTTAATAATTTTTTTAATTAATAGTAGCTTTGCAATCAATTCAGAGTTCCCATAGCAGCCAACAAGATTGAATGAGACTTTATTCAGTTTTTTATAATTAATGTTTGAAACAGACTTAAAAATTTTGGGAACCAATTCATTACAAAGCTTTTCTAATGATTCCTTTGATATGATTATTTTGTTAACTAAAAAAAAAAAAAATTATATCAATAAATATCACAAGTCACATTATTAATTAATTCCTACGAATAACCAAAATACATACCAAGACCATTTGATCCTTCGTCTTTTTTTAGATCTAACAATAGATACAAACCCGGAATATAATCTAAAAGATCTTGTCCCTCTTTAATATCCTTATTCGAACTATATAGTATATAAATCTTTACGCTTTGAAAATATTTCTAAAATTTTTTCGCTGATTTTTTTATGATTATCTGATACCACATCATCTGATGTTCTAGTTTTAGACTTATTATTGGTGGATGATTTAATGGGCTTGGTCACGAGTACCAAACTTTCTGTATCAGGAATTCTTGATGTGGACGAATTTGTATTGTTTTCATGAAAATTTGTTTCATTTTTCTC
Source organism: Entrophospora sp. SA101 (assembly GCA_958430865.1). NCBI lineage: Eukaryota > Fungi > Glomeromycota > Glomeromycetes > Entrophosporales > Entrophosporaceae > Entrophospora > Entrophospora sp. SA101. The sequence goes on along the minus strand of CAUDNR010001990.1, from coordinate 81,532 downwards.
AAAACTAAGGTTTTTAGAAGCAGCACTTTTTTTTGATAAGGGGATCAGACAATTCATCCGAACCTTCAGATTTCGAATTGCCAAATGTTGTCTTGCTATTATCGAAGAAGCTTGTATCCATATCGTTGTTAGGGTTTCCTGAAACGGTATTTTCTTCGGCAGAGGATGTCGGTTGATTATTTGTTTCAACGGAGTAATCAAATGCGTCAAAATCAATCAAATCCTCATTAGTAGTACTATCAACATTATGATCATATGTTGTTTGGGAAGGAGTAGACGAGTCATTATATTGATTAGACGAAGACGAAGAACTGGTTGCTATTGAGTAACCATCATTGGACACATTCGAAGCAACAGTTGGTCCAGGCGAAACTGGAGAATTGATCGAGTTACCTATTTTTGTAAAATCCCCGTTTTAAACACGCTAATTTATATTAATGCAGGCAATTATTTTCAAAAGGATTTTTACTTACTACTATTTTATGGTATTTCGGGACGAATTTGCATTTTTAAACCAATTCTATCTGGTTAAAAGGTAATAAAGAATTAATTGATCCTTTAAATACTTCTGGAACGTCCCATTCTTTCCAAATAAAGAGAAGATCATCGGCGAAAAATAGACTTTATTAAACCAAACTCTCTCCCGTTCAATAACCCAAGATAAGAATGAAACTTGTATTTATCTTGATATCATTCAATTGATTGTTTTAGAAAAACTAAATATATTTATTTGCTGGGAAGATTTAAGAACGCATGACTAACTGTTAAAAACCATATTGTTGTTCTATCATTGTTATAAGAATTGTGCTCGCATTTTTATTTTTATTTTTGAACGGATAGTAAACAAAAAAAACCGCGTCTATAGTTTTTTTAAAAAACAGGTATAAATTATTCTATGGTCTATTGGTTAAGATCTGCAAAAATAAACTTTATATAACTAAAAAAATGTTAGTGGAATTTCTTGAATTGGTTAATTTTAAAATTTATTAACACATGATACTTTGGCGGAAAAACCTTGTGAATAAAAATTGACGTATTAATATAATGTTATTTGATTTTTTAATTGGGCAGAACCTACATAATAATAAATTATACCATATTTAAAGGATGGTCTAGGTCATCAAACCAGTTTCTTGGTTTTTTAGGAATTAGAGTGTAATTATCATCAAAGGACTTATAATAGTCAGAATCACAAAAAAAAAAAAATTCTATTACTATGAATATTAATTTTTGAGAGAGCGAATTTAATTGATAGCAATAAAAAAAATAGATTATGAAGGATCAAACTGAATAGGGTATTTACTGGCGAATAGTTTTCGAGTCGTAGCTTGTAATTTAATGCCAATAACAAAAATAACAAAAAAAAAAAAATTTATAAAATGTCACTAAATTTTATATTTTAAAATGTAGTACAACAAATCAAAAAAGTCAAGTGAACAAAGACAACAGCAACAATGAAAAGTTGGATCAATTAACGAAGCAATACGGATTTAAAGAAAATGACGAAGAAAATGAAAAAATCAACGAAATATACCATCGGCAGAATTTTCTTTATAATTTGAAGAAAGGATGGGAACAATATTAAATGGGTTCCATATGATAAATTTCGTAATATCAAACTATTAGCTGAAGGAAGATGCGCAGTCATAAATATTGTCATAAAAAAGTTTTACTGAAAGGCGTATACGACTCTATTCCAATGATATTAGTATTAAAAGATATAAATAAAATTCCTTGATTTTTAGATTTATTTAATTAATTGCTAATTATTAAATTATTGAACTATTGCTAGAATCACAAAGAAATTTAGAAGGAAAATGGCACTCATGACCGACCCATTGTTACGGAAATACTTGTATGACGTCAGGATTATTACCAAATTTGGAAATCGTCCGCATATGGTGAGAAAAATAGCATAGCGGACATTTGCATATTTGGTAATGATTTGCGTTAATCACATTTTGATTTTATCACGTAAAAAAGAATTTTGATTGGGCTGAATATCATTACTAAATTAACAATTACACAAAATCACTAATTGCGCACAATCATTTTTTGACATTAATTAATTTTTAAACATAATAAACAAAGTTGTTTTTAGCTGTTAAAATATTTTTATACATAAAAAAATGTGATGTGATAGATACAGAGATAAAGACACATTATAAAAAAAATAATAAGGAAATTAGAATTGTGCAAAAATATGGGTTTACAATTTTTTTTGCAAAAATCCCTTTCATAGATTGTGTGAATTTAACATCTCTGTTTTTTGTAAATAAATAAAATTCAATGTCATTATAACAGCAACAGTAGTGAATTGTTATCCCTTATCCATATTTGAATATTTGAAATGATATTTTGATTCTTATTATAATACTTTCGAATATAAATATTGTAACACTTTCAAATATTGTAACACTTTCAAATATTGTAACACTTTTGAATATTGTAACACTTTTGAATTAGAATATCGTAACACCTTTGAATACTTTCAAATTAATATTAACACTTTCAGATGTTATAATATTGTAATTATAATATTAATATATATATACTTTATTTTTTTAATTAATGTAACAACATTTCATGTAATTAAATATATAAATTTGTTTCCATAAAAATCATTACATATTATTATTATAACGTAAATTATTACACATATATTTGAAAGAGTTACAATATTCAAAAGTGTTACAATATTTGAATATATAAAAATTATTTGACACCAATTTTGAAGTAGGGTATCAATGATGGAATTGCTTATAATTAAACAAAATGTATAAAAGAACTCTGAATTCCATGTAAAAATAA
>CAUDNR010001990.1:46555-65829 GCA_958430865.1 Entrophospora sp. SA101 | reverse complement strand
ACAAATCCACAACCAACATCACTAATATAATAATTGAAACAATTATCACAAACATATATAAAGATATTTGGAAACCTAGGTGTGAGTTAGTGATTCAAGAAGAAATTAAGGAAAACATCACCAATCAAATGAAAGTAAAGAAAGAGAATAATATAGTAAAGAGGAAAAAAAAGAAAGAAAAAATTAAAAAGAAGAGAAAAGATCTTGATCACACTAACTCCAATAATGAAACATCTCCCTCAACTTTGAGTTGGATAAGTTGGGTAGATTCTTGGATTAAAAAAGGAAGCCAATGGGAAATATATGTATCTTGACAGGATGTTTTACATAGTCAAAGAAATGGGGTGCAGTAGCTTAATTCTCTAAGTAAAAAAGGAGGCCTCATGAGACTTTGTACGATGTTAAGTTGCTCCAAACAAATACCATTCTATGGTAAAACGGGGGGAGTTGTGCATTGTAAATAATTTAAATTTTTTTATATACAGCATAGTGGAAATCAGGGCTGGAAATAGTACTTTAAAAATCCGGATTTTCCTTTTAAAAATTTTCACTTCCAGAAAAAAAAAGAGTTGTCAGATATTTTTCCTTTTTTTTTTTTTTTGTAGATTTTCCATATGCATAAAAAAAATTACCAAAATTTAATATATATTAATATATATATGTCATTACTTCAATATTTTAGAAAAGAACAGCCAGAATCACAATTTTTATTATCTTTTGAATTTTCAGAAGAAAAGTATTGACTCAATTAATATCTATTTCAAAATATATATTTACATCTTTTATTTTCCCTTATTCAAAAAATAAATTATAAATAAATAATTAGTATAGAACAAGAAAAATTAGATAATTTGACTATATACTGAAATTTGGGATAAAACATTTACAGATGAAACAAATATTGTTGAATCAGATATAGAAGATTTAGATGATTTGATAATTCAAGAAGATTTCAAGGCAACACACTGTTGTAGAAGAAACAATTTAAATAATAAAATTATGTCTTTAAGATTAAAAAATTCTTCGAAAAGAAGAAAAGCAACAAGACCTGGGTAAGTGTTTATCATAATGATGGTGGTGGTAGTGGTTGTGGTTATCACCACTCGTCGTCACTCTAGCTAACCAAATAAAAATTGTCAATTATTTTAAACAATCACCAGACTCAAAATTTTCAAAACAACAAAAAATTGTATATGATTTAGTGATCAATAAACGCGAAAACATATTTTTTACTGGTTCTAGCAGGAACAGAAAAAGCTTTCTACTATTAAAAATCATCATACCTCTTAAAAACATTTACAGAGTTGAAAAAGTTGTCATAACTGCCACAACTGGTATAGCAGCAGTCAACATTACTAGCACAACTTTACACTCTTTTGCAGGCATAGGATTAGGCACCGAATCAGCAAATGAGCTTATTGAAAAAATCAAAAAATCAAAAATCCATCATTTCCAATGACAATCTATTGAAGCATTGGTTATTGATGAAGATATAATTGATTTTTTTTAGAAAGTAATAATCATCATTATTTGATTGTTTAATTATTTTATAAAATATATATATATATAAATAAAAACAAAGTATATAAGCATGTACGTACCTTCGTCAGTATTGTCAACAACACCAGGTTCAGTCAAATCAAGATGAATTTGTTCTTCGCTAACTTTTGGATCATAAATATGAACTTTAGCTTTTTCTTGAATAAAAGCTTTACATAAAGTGATTGCGGCAGATTCTCTGGTATCACCGGTATCTTTTTTAAATGCAAAACCAAGCAATGCAATTTTTTTGTAGGTGATGGTGTTGAACAACGTTTTGATAATACGTGAAATAAAACGGTTTTTCTGATATTCATTTAGATCTACAACACTTTTCCAATAGGCTCCAACTTCAGGAAGGTTAAGTTGTTGAGAAAGATAAACCAGATTCAATATATCCTTCTGGAAACAGCTTCCACCAAATCCAACTGACGCCTTTAAAAATTTTGGTCCAATACGTGCATCTTTTCCACAAGCATACGCCACCTCATCAATATCAGCACCTGTTGCTTCACAAATTGCAGACAATGCATTGATTGATGATATACGTTGAGCTAACAAAGCATTTGCTGCCTATACACATATTTATATAAAGTAAATTTTTTCAAGATTAATAATAATTATTATTTATTAATAATTGTAAATATTTTTTTTTTTTATAAATACTTGCCAATTTTGAAAGTTCAGATGACCATAAGTTAGTAGTAATGATGCGTTCAGTAGGAACCCAATGAGCATATACTTCTACTAAAGCCTTTTGAGCTTTCATTCCTTCAGGCGTTTGTAAGCCACCAATTAAAACACGATCAGGATTTAATAAATCATTAACTGCAGTACCTTCAGCAAGAAATTCAGGATTTGATAGTATGTCAAAGTGAATACCGTCCCTGGAGTTTGCTTCTAAAATTGTTCTCATACTCTCTGCTGTACGACATGGCACAGTTGATTTTTCAACTACAATTTTTGAACTTCTTGCCACATCTGCAATCTGTCTTGTAGCTGATTCAACATAACTTCAAATTACATAACAATAATTTATTAATTAAAAAAATTAAAGCAATGAGTTTAATTGGTTGAACCAGAATCAAATAAATTGTTAAATAATCAATCACATGAATTAATCATTGATTAAATTAAAACTTACGCAAGGTCAGCAGCATAACCAGCGCCCATACCACTTTTTTTTGTCGGAGTATTTACTGAAACAAAAATCAAATCCGCTTCTATGACAGCTTTTTCCACATCAGTTGTAAAAAATAAATTTTTATTACGGCATGCAAATACAATGTCATCAAGACCTGGTTCATAAATTGGTAAATTATCAGAGTTCCAAGCTGCTATACGAGCAGGATTCAAATCAACAATAGTCACTTGGATATCTGGACATTTGTATGCGATGACTGCACAGGTAGGTCCACCTAAATAATTCATTTAATTGATTATATATAAAAAAAAATATATTTATAATTTTGTGAAAATGCATATTTATTAGATCAAAATTAAAAAATTTTTCTATAATGTTGAATGGTAGTTTTGACTTTTTTTTTTTTTTTTTGAGATTTTAAATGAAAAATTTTTTCTCTCATTCCATGCTCTTTTACAAATCTTCCATCAGAATATTATGTAATTCGCATCTCATTAATAAATTAACATATAAAAGATATATACCAACATAACCGGCACCAAGACAACAAATTTTTCTTACTGATGACATTTTATTAATTAATTTGTATATTTATAATTAGAATTTTTTTTTAATATATTAAAAATAAAAACTATTTTTTTTTTTATTTTTATTTTGATAAACGAACGAGTCGATCCAAAACATTGCAATACATCACAGGCTGGTAAATATTACACCAAATAAATTCGAAAGCACTTTTATTATTATTATATATATAATAATAATAATAATAATAATAATAGTAATAGTAATGGTTTTGCATTCGGTAATTGATTAAATAATCTTTAAAGGAATTTTTTGAAAAACAAATATAGTTCGAAATTCATCATGTGTGTAAACCTTTATTAAAATGGCACCGTATCACATTTTAATAGATTCGGAAAATAACCGTAGAATTTTTTGTTTTTTTGGAAAGTTTCTTTGAATTTCACAACACATCTTTAAATTAATAATGTTACCCAGTCCCAAAAGTTGGAACCAAAGAGCAAGAAGGCCGGTTCAAACCTATATAAAACCCTATCTTTAGTAGCCACGTGATAGTAACAAAATCCATTCAAGAACAATTGATTTTTTAAAATTCTTTCATCAAATTCGTCAGGCCATTGAACTTTTAAATTTCATCAAAAACTTTAGTTCTGATGTCGCCACCATTAGTATTTATAATAATGGATTTGCATTGTCAGATGGTAAACTTTAATAAAATTTGTTCTTTGGAGTTCCAAATAATAAAGCTGTCACTAACACTGATGAAATCTATTTGATTTCCTTATCCTAATTAATAAATATCAGTGATAATGTAATTAAATTATCTCCTTTAACCAATCCATCGCACGTATTACCGGAAGACAGATTAGAAGAACAGTGGAAGAATTGGAAGAAGAGGTTGAAGTTATATTATTGACTAAAAGTGTCAACACTTTTGAATTTTGTAATCAATTCTACATATTTTGAATGAAAAAAACCAAATTGCTGCACCGCAATCATCAATTACTCTCCATTATTCAAGGAGGATAATAATAAATTTTCTATACCGGAATTAAAACCTAAACCTCCAGCTAAACCAATTTTGACATTAAATGTTCTTTTGAAAATTTCTGTTTAACCGTTTTTTTTTTTTTCAAAAAATAAAAGTCAACATCGCTTGTACATTGAATTTTATTATTAGTAAATAAATATCTTAATATAGTCCTTATTAATAGTAGTTGATTGGCATTAAAAACAATAAACAAGATTACAAATTAATAATAATAACTGTATATTTTATGGTTGATAATAAATTAATTAATATTAATGAAATAAGTAATAAGTTATTATAAAATAATCATTTATAAAAACACATTGAAACAACCGATAATACTGGCAATAGTAATGATCAAAAGTCCAAAATTTGAATTGTCGAATAAAGATTCTGAATTTGATTTAGGTGCATTCGTTGACGGTGATGATGGTGATGTAGTAGCGGCGGTATCAGAGTTAGTAGTGGCGACTGCGGATGTTGTAGGTACAGGTGGTACGTATGTAGTAGCTAAGAAAAAGAATTCGTGATTTATTATTAAAAAAAAAAATAATCATAAAATAAAACGACACTATTCAAAAAATTTTGCTTACGAGTTGTTCCAGGTGCTTTGATTTCAAATTGTTCAGAAGTTGTATATATATCTGCAATATTTGCAACATTTGTAAATCTAATCACAAACCCTAAGTCGAAAGAAAAAGAGAAAACAAAAGTTTCATTGAATTAATCAGTAAATAAATCAATATCCCACATGCCTGCCTTCCTCCTCCGTCTTTCAAAAATAATTACCAGTATTAACTAGACTAGGCGGAATTTGAACAGTAGTTACACCAAGTGTTGTATTAACTGTGTTGGCAATGGCAAAATCTGACAAGTCTGGAATTTTCTATTATTTTTTTTTAAAAGAAATTCATTGATCGATATAATTGATCAATATAATTGATTTGATTGATTGATTGATCGATTGATTGATTGATAAAATAAACTTTTTTAAAACTTACGGGGTTATTTAAATACATAGAAAATGCTTTTGGATCAGTAGTTGGATCAAATGTCCATTGTACTTTGTTATCTGCTCCAGCTACAAGATAATAATTTGGTGATGGATAAACTATCTTTAGTTCAGCTACAAAATATATATATATATTTATATTAGCGTCAAGTATAAACATATGTGAATGTGTATGTGTGAGGAGAAAGGTTCCCAAAAATAATACCTGAAGAAAAACTTATAAAAAGTAACGAAAAAATGAAATTAATTATTGGGAATTTCATTTTTATCATTTCTTTATTTTTTATTTTTATTAAATTAAATTTATATTTATATACTTTTTTAAAAACAAAGAGGACGATCTTTTTTACTAATATTGTTTACATAATAAATGAATAAAATAACCCATTAATATAATTGTAACACTCACTATTTATAAATAAGTCTTCTCAAATTAAATTTAATTAAATTTAATTACTATTACTTGTGGGAGAGTGCAACATAATTTTAGTTGTAACCAATTTGTGGCATAATAGAGGTTGCACAAACTGTTTAGGGTTGATCTAAAAAAAAATTTTATCTGTGTACATAATTGGTCAAGTAAAATTTATAATATGTCGTCGGAAGTTAAATCTGTTGCTGCAAAAGGCACACTTGCAAAAGCCAAAGTAACAGCTGCTCTAGATATTGAGGGCAACGTCCCATTAGAGTCTGTTCAACTTGATGGACTAGTCGTTCTCAAGATCATTAAACTCTGCCGTTTAATTTCCAACTACAAAAGTGTTTTATTGAACAAAAAAAAAGAATTGATTTGTTTTATTATTACAAAACGAATTGGGTCAAAAAATGACATTATTTTTATGATAATCATCATAAAACTTTGGTCATAGGTTTGACAATTTAACCACAGTTTATGAGTTTGCCCATAGTTTAAGTTTCGTCAGTAGTTTAAGAGCCTAAATTCCTAATTTCTATGGATAAACTATTTCAGATTTGTTAAAATAATTTCAGCCACCATCACTATACAAAACACAACCATGATGTGTGTATGAATTAATTCAAACTTTAACCACATATAAAACTCTTTATTTATTGCATGAAAACTTTTTAATTTATTAATTTTTAATGTTAACATCAATGCTTCATAGCTAAAAAGGTTTTGTTAGCTAATAAATTGTCATGAATCATATTTGCACCATGGATTGAGACTACATCACGAATTGCATCTTGTGTCAATTGTATAAAATTATGATGCAAATTTTTAGGATTTTTAATTGCAATTTAATGATTTTGATCTCAAGTATAATTGGTACAGTCCAAAAAGTTTTCGTGTCAAAATTTTTAAATCCGACCTAAAAACTTTCAGGTTAGCCCGACCCGTTTCGGAGCTTTACTCTCAATAAATAAAATTCAAATTTCACCTTCATTTCCGCTAGTGTTCTATTTGTAAATTTGTAATGCAAATTCTTATTCGAATTATTCATTTTATTTTGAATTATTCATTTTATTTTCGAATTAATTATTCTTTGTTTTATTTCAAATTATTTGTTTTTATTTTATTCAAATAGAGACCCTAGTTCTGGTCAAGTGCAAGGTTTTCTTTCCAGCTTCATATGTTCTAAAAAAAAATAGAAATATACTGCTTGAGGCGTCATTACAATCAATATAGTAAAATCAAAAGGGTTACTAACTAATAGTTAAAAGGTTAGCCAAACCATTAATTATCAGAAAGGATTATGAAATCAATAACACCGGCTCTATTAATTAATTACAGTTTTTATTAAAAAATTGAAGGAAATTTTCAAGTGTATTTATACTTCTTGAAGTATTACAAACAACATGACTTTTTACATGATTTTGTCCAATAAATATAATAAATAGAATGATTAATAGTGAATGACTAATATTAATTACTAATGTTAAATGCCAAAATGCATCATTGATGATGCTATGGTATAAAATAAATTGATTGACAACAATCAAATGTATAGTGAGATCTAGCAAGGGGATACATTGTAAATGTACATCCAAAAACTGCACCTCTATGCCAAGTGTGGCCCCAGAAAAATACACAATAAAAGCAGGATTAAGTCCGGATCGTATGTCTGGATTTGCTCTGTGAACCAACAAACTTCGTATATAATGCACATGCTTGGATGTATACACATCCAGACCCATCTCCAAGTTCTTTCTGCACTTTTCACAGGAATATTTCCGTACATTTTTTCTGTTTCCGTAAAAAATACGGTTAATGTACTGTTTTTTCCTTTCCGGTATCTAGGGATGAAGAGTTCGGTTGGTTTGGTTTCGTGGAACTGATTCGAACAGTTTGAACAGTTTTTTGAACAACATTACACGAACCTTTATTAAAATACCAAGAAAGATAATGAATTTCAATTTCAAATGATAGAATCCTCCCTTTTGGAAATACGTCCATACCAAAAACCAGTTTTCATCAACACAAAATCCATTTCAGCATGTATCCGATCATGAAAAAAATTTTTTATGTCACAATTTGAACATGTGTAACCGGTTTGAACGGTTCCAAAAAACCAAACCGAGTTCAAACCGTTAGTTAATGAAACCGCCCCATCCCTACCGGTATCTAATATTTTATACACTTTATCAGATTTTCAATTCTGCTAATTTTAAATTGCCCATAATTCGCATAATTTAGTATTCTGCTTGGTGTGCCCACCAAATATCTGATACATTGTAAAAGCTTTTTGTCATGGATTCAAATTCAATTGAAATATAACAAAAGCAATATCACAAGTATATAGTTTTCAAGCTGGTTTGTTTGTTGATTCTTTGGTTGATTGTCATTATTGTCACTTTTTGGGATAATGTGGAAGATGATGATATGGTTTCAGTTATCGGTAATTTTATTAATTTCGGCCTAACAAAAAAAATCTAAATCTAAATTATTAACTCATAAATGAAGAAAAAAAATTTTTTTGAACCCCTTTTTCTCTGACCAAAACATCTTTTCTGTTACATATCGGTTTAAAGTCCGCAGCTTGTATTGGGGATAAAGATTCAATTCCGCGATTCTTTAATTTTTTCTGGAATGTCATATCATCTACCACTACCACTATTACCATTAGTATTTATTTTATTATTATTAGTTGTTGACAAAGATGGGAGATCAGATTCAGGTTGTTGCTAGTGTTGAGGTATTTTTTTGTTAATAAAAATATAAAAACAATTAACTTTAAAAAAATTTTCATTTTTTCAATACCAATTTTTTCAGAGAAATTTTATCCAAAACCGATTCCTGGTAAAATGCAACTCTTCTCAATTCCCTCGTCAGTCCACGCCTATACTCTTGTTGATTTGTAATGATGGAAGTATCATTTTGGGTTTCCTCTTTTGAAGATGTTTTGGAAACTATATAGGTAACAGTGAAATAAATTATATATTATAGATATAATTTTCATAAATGAAGTTTCTTCAATAGTAGACATTTCTTTTTGTGTTCTTTAATTTTTGAACAAAGGGATGTAAAGTTAAAGTTAATAAGTTGAAGGCTCATCACCAATTCATAATTGGCTATTAAACAAAAAGTCAGATAACACCAAATTCTGATGACGATTATTTTCTTATCATCATTGAAGAGCTGTTGAAAAACATATACAACATTGTATGCTTATGAAATAATTTTTATCATTTATTAACTCTTTAACTTCATTGCAGCGTTTTTCTTTCCATCAACTTTTTATTTCTAAAGGAGAAAATAGATGAAATTTATAGAAAGATTTTCGAATCATTTTGGTAAGAAAAAAAAACAATAATCAAGAGGAAGGAGGTAGCAGCCACCATCGTATTTCGGAAGAAATATAAAATCTCTCTTTGTGTCAACCAACTTAAAATCGGGAATTAGCGGTGGTATCGGTAATTGTGTCAAACATATTGACGATCATTTTACCTGACCAATAAACCTACTAGTAATCAGCCTAACAATTCTCCAGAAAACAAACAGTCATTCGAGTACGTTTAGCAAATAAAGTAATCATTGCCAACGACGACGACGACGACGACGATGATGATGTAAATAAAATTTTTATGCTTATATACCTTTTTTAATGTTAAAAATATTCCATTTAGCCTCGTAAAAATTGATTAATAAAAAGAAATATATATATATATACGACTTTTTTTAGAAGCATATAGGGCGAACGTTAAAGATATGTACGTATATATAAGAGAAATTTTATTTATAAAATTTGTGTAACGACTAAAATATTAATTAATATAATGTTGATATGGGTGTGGATTTGACCTATTAATATGTACAATAACTCATGTAAAGATATATCTGATATACAACTACGAATTTAAAATGGGAATCTAAAAATGTTCTAGAAATATTCTTGATAATAACTTCCAAATAACTTTTATTTTAAAGTCTTTAAACGCCAGTTTTAACAAAGATTTCCCAATCAATTATCACACGTGATGTAATGCCAGAAAAAAAAAATTGTATTAATTTATAAATTTTTATTTTTGTAATTCTTTTGCAACGAATAATTTACTAAGAGTTGGACCAGCATGTTGATTTAATTGTTTGCAATAATTATTAATTTGTGATGATATTAATAAAGAGTCAAGCCTTGATGGTTCTGGTGGTATTTTATACATTTTCAAAATATCATCTTCTGGTAAAGGATCCAATCCTGATTCCTTACGTGCTTCATTATCTTGTTTCTGGTAATAATAATAATAATAATAATAATAATAAAATTAATACATGAATACATACATACATACATACATACATATTTTACCAGCTAAAACTTACTCGTTTTTGTAAAGCAGATTGTGCTTTTGTAACACTTTTTTGCCAAAAAGCAAGATTATTTTGTTCATAATTATTATCTTCAATTGATTTCAACAAGAATTCCAAATTTTTTTCCATGTAAGGATCAAGACTTAATTCCAGTGTTTCAAAATTAGGTGTTAAAGGACCAATAACAGATTCTTTGTCTATACTGATGGGATAAGTTTTTGGTATAACATTTTCAAAATCATCCAAAGAATGTAAAAGTGCAGTGACCAAATGTGAATTCTTGATTATGATTGGCAATTCTTCAAAAATCTTTGAAAATGTTAATTTATTTTTTTACAAATAGAGTTCAAGAAGTACCTGCTTTTTACCATACATATGAAATGCAAAAAGGAAAAATAATTGGAATAATTCAATACAACCCTCAACTTGTAAAATTCCTATCATCTAATTCTGTAGTTGAAACTTTAACGCCTCGTTTGTTACCTATGCTGGTTCATCCTATGCCATGGTTAAATTATAATAGTGGCGGTTATTTAATGTCACCAAGTAAGAATAGAATTACAATCACTTATTCAATTATCTTTGTAAACTATATATGTATATGTTGGTTATTTAATAATAAGTTTTCGGATTTCTTTTCACGCTCACTATTTTTTTTTTAATTGTAAAACTTTAGCTATTGCAATGCGAATTAAAGAATGTCCAGAACAATTAGCCTATTTAAAAAAGGCTTCAGATGAAGATTATCTTGGTCGTGTATTTGCAGGATTAGATGTACTTGGTTCAACCAAATGGGCTATTAATAAAAAAGTATATGAAGTAGTTTTAGAAGTTTGGAATAGTGGAAAAGCTATTGCTGATATTCCTCCGTCCAATTTAGATTTAACAACTCCAGAAAAGCCAGAAGATTTTCTTATAAATATAGCCACAAGAAAAAAATGGTATCGTGAATGTGAAGAAATCCAAAACAAGATTCGTAACAATCACTCTAAACGATGTGCCACCAATTATAAAATTGATATTGCCACTGCAGTAAGTTATTTATTAATTTTATTTGATTTGATCTTATTAAAAAGATATAATCTAAATTAACGCAGTGTGCATATTTATTTATTCATTCATTTATTTAACTATTTATTTATTTTATAGTTTTTGGATAGGCCAATGTATTTTCCACATAGCTTAGATTTTCGAGGTCGTGCATATCCAATACCAACACATTTAAATCATTTAGGTGATGATTTATGTCGTGGTTTATTGCTATTTGATGAAGCTAAACCGATAGGTAAATCTGGTCTTAAATGGTTAAAGATTCAGATAGCCAATTTAGCTGGACATGATAAAGCTTCATTTGATGAACGATTAAAGTTCACGGAAGATAAACTAGAACTCATAATGGATTCAGCAGACAAACCCCTTACGGGGAAATGTTGGTGGCAAACAACAGAAGATCCTTGGCAGTGTCTATCAGCATGTATGGAATTAACGAATGCACTTCGATCTAAAGATCCAGAAACTTATGTTTCAAGAATTCCCATTCATCAGGATGGGACATGTAATGGATTACAACATTATGCGGCTTTGGGTGGTGATTTAGAAGGTGCTAAACAAGTAAACTTGGATCCGTCTGATAAACCATGTGATATTTACACAGGAATTGCAGAAAAGGTTCAAAAGTTGATAAAGAAAGATATAGAAAATGGTAACAAAAATGCTACAATTTTAGATGGCAAGATAACACGTAAAGTTGTGAAACAAACTGTAATGACAAGTGTTTACGGTGTGACGTTTGTTGGAGCTCGATTACAAATAGAAAATCAGCTCAAGGAAATCAAAGAACTTTCCCGCCTTCCTACCACAGAAATACGTGAATTATCAAAGTATGTCACTCATCACGTATTTAGTTGTTTAGGAGAAATGTTTCATAAAGCTAGATTAATTCAAAATTGGCTGAATGAAAGTGCCAAAAGAATATCTAAAAGTGTTCCACCAAATGTGGTGTTAAATACAGATGAAGAAACCAAACAAGAGATAAAGGAAGATCACAGATCAAAAATAAAAGTTGATGATTATAATAATAACAATGATGTTATTGATGATGACGATTATGATGGCTATATTAGTAGTAATGATAATAATAATAATGATAATGATAAACCAAAGGGAAGTATTGTCAAATTATCACCCAGTAAGCCCGGAAAAGATCAAATGACAGCAGTTGTATGGACTACACCATTAGATTTGCCCATTGTACAACCATATAGAAAATTAGGAAGTAAAACAATTAAAACAAATCTTCAAAATATTAGTATTGAAGATCCTGATGTTGCTAGTCCAGTAAACAGTCTTAAACAACGTGCGGCATTTCCACCAAATTTCATCCATTCACTTGATGCAACACATATGTTAATGACATCGTTAGAATGTAAAGAACAACAACTGACATTTGCATCAGTACATGACAGTTATTGGACTCATGCTTGTGATGTCGAAAGGATGAATTTAATAATTCGTGATCAATTTATCAAGCTTCACGAACAACCTATTATGGAAAACCTTCGCAAAGAATTTATGGAAAGATATAAAGGCTATAAGGTGCCTGTTAAATTGCCTACAGATAAATATTATGAACTACTTCGTAAAAAAGTAGGAGAAATCCCTTCACCAGCTGATGATGGATACGAAACTATTTTAAATTTAGAAGATATCTTGGACATTACTGATAATTTTCAATTCGGAGAACCTACCGGACTGCTCAAAGAATTTGACAATAAAGAATTGGCTGAATTATCATCAGAAAATATTAAGGATGCATTTGCAGAAATATCTTATGACTTGGAAAACGATATCGACGATCCATCAAAGCATTTGGAAAGTGAAGAAACATCAGAGATTATAAATGACAAAAAACCAAAATCAAAATATGTTTATAAATGGTTTGATATAGCATTTCCATCCTTACCTGAAAAAGGAAATTTCGATGTTATTAAAGTGAAAGAAAGTAAATATTTCTTTGATTAACAGCTAAACTTTCGGTTCTCTATTTAATTATATATATATATATATATATAAATTTAAAATAGATTCAATTCTTAATTTTTTTTATTTGTAAATTTTAATGTAAATTAAATTAATTTTTCTTTTTTTTTTTTGAGTTTTATGAAAAATTTTAAAAAAATTTATGTCCAAACATCATAAATCATCCTGTTTGTTAAATTGAGTACTTAAGTATTTATTTTGTGGCTTTCCCATACCTCTTTCTTTTGAAAGCTATCAAAAAAGACATTGAAGAAGATATGTTCACGCCTGAAATAATAAAAAGAAATTAATAATCATTATTATTTCTAAAACGTAGTCGGTATAATATGGAAATACCGAATGCTTATTAAAACAATATTTGACAGCTTTACAATCTATTCTCGAGATAATTTTTAAAAATTATTGGTTTTGAACTTTACTGCAGAGATGCAGAGGATCTTAACACTTTTAACACAAGACTTGATGAAATCGAACAAGTTCTTGGACGCTATCACAATAATTTTGGTAGAATCGCCACCGAATTTGAATCAATTAACGGATCTATCACAACAATGCAAAATGAAATTGATCAACGTTCTGCAATTATTCAAAGAATTGAATCTGATTGACCAAGTGAAGCGAATCAATCCGAATCCTCTTCATACCTCCGGTTCTTCTGGCGAGATAATAAAGCCAAAGTCATTCATTGATTATAATTAGTGGGGTTGTAACCCCAAGATATAAATTCGACCGACTTGATTTTTTTGATTACAGGCTCAGCCCGATTATCATTTACAGACACCACTTTAACCATCCGAATTCGCTTTAAACAAATCTTCGATAGGATTAGGACCGAAAGAAGCTATACTTTTGATGAGATGTACTATTCTGTAGCAATGCGTATTCGTGAAATTTGGAGGGAATATTAGGCGGGAAACGGTGAAAAGCTTTTATAATAGAGATGATGATTGTAGGAGCAGTACAGTAGATCAAATTGGCGCATGGATACATAGTATGAAATTGTGAGATGGGACTCTCATTTTATGGGTTAGGGCTTGAGAGATTCCTCCTTTAAACATGATCTGCTCCATTCATTCTATTACATTTGCTTTTTTAGTTTATCATAATCAACGAAAAAAAAATTAATAAAGATTCTTGCCCAAAATTCATAATGTCAACACGAAACATGTCAAACTCGTTTTTTATTTTAGCATTTGACACAAGCACAATATGAAAAACTAATTTGATTCTCGTTTTCCTTCCTGTCCTTCAGAGCAATACGAGTGAAAAAAATGTATTTATCACCCATCGTTTTCATTTGGTCCATCCATTAAACCACACGATGAGAAAACGTTGATATTTTCCGGATAAATGAGAAGCAGTTGAGGTATTTGTTCAATATTGAGAGATCCTGAACAGTGTCGGTTTGTAATCGAGACAAGAATCACGTCATGCTCGGCTTTGTAGTTTTTCACTGATGCCATTGTTGCTTCATATCATTTTTTAATGGATGGTGTGGAAATAGTAGTTGATGCATTGCATTCCGAGCAAAAATACCGCTAATTTCTTTTCAACATCAGCAGAATCAAGAACTAACGGCGATTAATATTGGTACAGTCAAACCTCATAAGCCGAATCACTATAAACCGATTTTCGCTTTATAACGATGTAAAAGTGGTTAACCAAAAAACATAATTAATTATAATTGTAAAATAACCATAAGCCGAATTTTGATAAGGATTTGACTGTGCAACCAAAGTTTACTTAAATCTAATCCAGCTGATCCCACATAAATTGGTTTGTTAAGTAAAGCTTCTTCTTTTCCAAGATACACACCAAACAAGTCATCATTAAATACTAACAGTGTGGTTTAGCTGAATTCTTTATTACGGCACGTTCTGAGTACCAGTTATCTTTTAGTCGTATCAATATAATTTCATATATTTTCCATTGTCTTACCATATACAACGTTATTCATAATTTTAAAGGAGTCTTTTTCAAATCCGTTCTTAGAGAGTTTGGTTATACAGTACATCATATCACAAGACCACAGTTATTAAATATCATTCTAATGTTCTAGTTTCATATAACAAGTTACTATGCGAGTAATCCTGGATTTATACAGTGTCCATTATAGAAATCAATCGTCTAGAAGGGGAGGTTGATACAGAGAAAATTGATATGGTTATTATCATGAAGGAGGAGAAAGTTGAACCGACTAGGACAGGTAATTATTTGGATTGAATATCAATTTCACATTCGGTAAAACGTGACATCATTTCTCTTGACGAAGTTATTATAATTTTTCAAGGCAGGCATAAATCAATGTGCGCATACATTATTAGTTGAAATCATCATCAAAAAAATTTTTTTTTTACGGGGAGAAGGGAAAATTCAGATTACAACTTTATTTTCATTAATATGGATCGAAAACAAAAGTTGAAATTAAATATTTAATAATAATAACGAGCTATAAAACGGAGAAAAAAAAATCTAGAAATAAATACCACCTAAAAAAAATTTATTACCCCTATTTCCGCTACTACTAACCATAACTTCATTAATATATTTATTTTTCATAATAAATAATGTTTATTCTTAAATTTCTCTCAAATTGAATTCCTAATTAACCTAATGTCCAATTTCTAAATTCTTCCATGGAACACAGATTCATTAAGATTAGGGGCGCGGGTTCCTGATAATAATTCCTTAACTTGGGATGGTGGTTGCAGTCCATGTTTGTTTGCTCTATCCCATCTTTGTAACCTTGTAATTCCAACACAAGGTCCAAATTTGTAATTCAGATCGAATGCGATAAGGAATTTATTTTCTTCGCTAAGATTGTCATAATGAAGAACTTCCACATAATGATAAATAATAATATTAATTATTAATCCTATTAGCATTATTAGTCAATAGTATTTCTCAACTCACTTAATTTTGGTCTAACAGAATAAGATGATGATGATGATCTAGCAATAGAAGAGCTAGTAGTAGCAACATCAACTTTTGCAGCAATATTATTATCAATTTCTTGATATGACGACGATAATAATTCTTCATCTTGACCTAATTCTGATTCAAAAAATTTATCATTATTATTATATCGCTATTATTGTAAATATAACTATTATTAATAACATTTTCAGGATCATTATTGCCTTTTCTTAAGTTACACGTTCTTCTTGTTGTTTTGGCTTCTCTTTATCATTATTATTGTTATCAGTAGTAACAGTGGTGTCATTAGTTGTGGTAGCATCATTATGTCTTGATTTCTTTTTTGGTCGAGTGTTGTTGCCTTCATTTTTTTTTTTTGTGGGCCAATAAGTAATTAGACCTTTTTGTTTTGGATCATTTTTCTTTGGTGACATTTTTATTATTTTGATTGATAAATCAATAAATAATTTTTTATAATAAAGGTTGGAAAAGAAGATCTTGGATGTTGATTACCCCATAAAAAATAACAGATGATAATAATAATTTCCGTAAATCAGTCCGAAGTTGATTGATCTACCAATATTTTTTTTATTAAAAAATATATATAATGCGAATAAGAAAAGAGTTAGGTATTGTCAAGTCCAATTAGGTTTTTTTTTTTTTTTAATTTAGTATTATTTATTTACTAAATTGTATATAATTAATAATTATTAGAAAGATTTTGTGTAATTCCATTACTTAAAATTAATAAAATATCACTATTAAGAACAATATCAAATCGTAGTATAAGTAATAACAGTAGTGTAAACATTATCAGCAATGGAAGAACATCTAATAAAAAACCTAATATTATTATTATTAATTCAATTAATGGTGGAGTATGTATTTTCTCTTTTCTTCTCTTCCCATATACTCTTTATTCTTTATTATCTCTGGTAATATATCTTACTCATATATTTATTTATATATCATAATGATATAAATCAGAATATAATTTATCCACCATCACTAAAGCTTATTACAAATACTACTACAAGATCTTATTCTTCTGCTACAAATAAATCATCTTTTGATAAGCGTAATATTTCCAGGGTAAGCTTTCAACTTTACAAATACAATATATTATTTACTTATATACACTCACACTCACATGCATATTTATTTAATAGCAATTCACGTGGCAAAGTTTTGCAGTATTCATTGCGACTGGAATTGGTTTATTTTTTTATTTCAAATCTGAGAAAGAAAAAATGGTGCAAAAAAGTAAATATCATCATAAAAAGTAATAATAACAATTACTATTATTATTTCTTTTTTTTTTTTTTAATCAGTCAATTTTTTCAAAACAAATCAGAGAATGAAGCAAAAGAAAATAGAAACATTGGTAGTCCTAAAATAGGTGGACCATTTGAATTATTAAATCAAGATGGAAAAGTTGTTACTGATAAAGATTTTCTGGGAAAATATATTTTGGTTTATTTTGGTTTCACTCATTGTCCTGACGTTTGTCCTGAAGAGTTGGATAAAATGACTGAAGTTACTGATGCCATTAGTAAGTTTTTTAAAACTGAACAAAGGTCTTTGGGTCTGTGAATTGTGTTGAATTAATAAATAAGATATTAACTGGCTTCTTTTTTTTTTGTATAGGGAATGATCCAGAATTAAAAGGGATTGTCATAACACCTATTTTCATATCATGTGATCCACATCGTGATACAGTTGAAGTTGTTCGGGAATACCTTAAAGGTAAAATCAATCGGTCAATGTTAATTAATCAACTAGTTAACTAGTTGAACAATCAGTTAATCAACCAATCAATCAATCAATTCAATCTCACTAATTTATTTCAAATAATAGATTTTCATAAAGACATGGTAGGCTTAACAGGATCATTTGAGAAGATATCCAAGGTGGCAAAAGCATATCGTGTCTACTTTAGTAAACCACCAAATGTTAAAGAAGGTGAACAATACCTAGTTGATCATTCGATATTTTTTTATTTGATGAATCCTAATGGTGAATTTGTTGATGCTTATGGTAAGAGTACGAGTGCTAAAGAGGTTTACAACAGTGTCAAAAATCATATTAAAGATTTTACAAATTCAAGTACACCTATTCCAAATGCTAAGTAAATAAACATATTTATTTATTAACAATTATTAATAATAGAACGCTTTTTGTTCGATATAAATGTTTGGAAAATTTTGACAATTATTAGAAATCCTGCTTATTTTATATGATTTATGTGAATTATTCAAACTCGCTAACCTTCTATTTTTACAAACCGTTTTTATAAAAATGTAATTTGCAATCTGCAATATGCCTGCTGATTGTAAATTAGAATTTGCTGACTGCAAATTGCAAAAGGGCTTGTCAACGAACTTCTCTAAACCAAATTTTTGAGAAGGATAAAATCAAAATTGTAGCGAGCAATTTTTTTTTGTATTGAATTTTTTTAAAAAATTAACGACCTTGCATTTGCGAATATCCCATTTTTTATTTTATTCGAGTGATTGAGATGCATTCTCGTACATTATATTAGGAAAAAGTACTTGTGGTCAACTGTGCCGTTCATCAAAAATAAAATTAGAATTGTTAGAACTGCTGATAACAAATTTTTTGATAGATGGCCTTGGTTTGTCGGGACCACTAATGTGGAAAAAAATATTAATATTAAAGTCATTATACTCAAGTTGGATAGTGGATCACGACTCCCTAATTCAGATAGAGTTCCGAACAAGTTGGTGGAGTCAAGTTTTCTGTTTTCGAATTGGGTCGTAAATTAGATTTGACCTGACTCATCCGGACAATTATAATTGAACTGGTATTAACAAAAGTGGGTATAAATTGGCTTTTTTTTTTGCTGGTATGTAAAAACGGGTATGGTGTGAAATTTCAGGGTATTTTTTTGAACATTTACAATTTATAACTGGGATGATATAAATGGGGTAAAATCAGTTGTTGATCATATTATTTGTACCACATTTGGTATTGGAAACAAGGTTACAACTGAGAACGCAGTGTGAGCTTTTGCTTTTCGTGTTACAAAACACGCACACCGTGCTACGCGAGAATAAAAATTCAATCAAGTTGGGTTTTGCGTCATTTTCATCGCAAAGAGCAAAAAAAATGACATCACTCGGGCCAAGACACTAGTCTATTTTATTAAATTCGAAACATATGAATAGGACAGCCGTTCAAACTTTTTTTTTGTTATTTTTTCATAGAGAAATTCCTCTCAGGCCATTTCAGCGCACGAAACTCAACCTTCTACATTCGGCCACATGAAATAATTGTCGGT
>CAUDNR010001990.1:13372-46545 GCA_958430865.1 Entrophospora sp. SA101 | reverse complement strand
CATATTTTTCAAACTTTCTATCATAATTTTCATCTTTACAATCATCATTTATATCAAGGACAATTTTCAAATTAAGTAGTTGATTTTGTTCAGGATCAATGCAACTACCAATTGGATACTTTTCAAACATTAATTTATATACATCTATAAAACCATTAAGTTTTGTCTTTGGTACAGTTTGAAAGCCAATCCATGTGTCATCATCAAGTGACAAAGTCTGATATACACCTGCAACCTTCAATTCAGTATTTGAAATTACATCAACAACACTTAATTTTTCTTTTTTAATAACAATGTGCTCTCCCTCCTTTATGTTATGATTAAAATTGGTTTTTAAGATTGAGCATCTATTTTTATCATTATCAGAGGTAATTTTCAGCAATCTAATTTGACCAATTGGTTTTCCTTGATTACATTGTTGAAATTGGCATTGGGTTTTTTGAAGGGTAATTTTTGTAATTAATGAATGAAATAGATTATTTTCTATGTCAATTGTTGTAAGATGCATTTGACAACCATTTATAGATGAAAATTGAAATAATTGTAGTGAATTCATATTTGAAGGTAGCTCAACAACTTTGAAAAAAAATTAATAATGAGAATGTTAAACACAAATAATTAATAAAAGTAATCCATTCAAAATAAACCAGCTCAATTTACCTTTATTAGCAGTCTTTCCCAAATTTGAACAAAAATAAACATAGGCTTTAAATACATCATTTGAAGTTAAATCTTTACTATTTGAACCTTTTTGTTCTTCTGGGCATTCATTATCTTCATTTTTTTCACCTGTGCCATTTTCATCATCATTAGATGCTGTTGATTTTTCTTTTACAAATACTACAATACAAGAACCATCAGGTGTGCTTGACATGTTTATAGAATCTGGAGGAAATTGTAGTGTTGCAGGACGAAATTGACCAGTCACAAGGTTATAAATTTTTGTTTTACCATTAGCTTCTACAAAACATAATTCTTCGGTAGTTTTTATAAAGAAAAAATATTTAATAACTGGTGCTGAATTATTATAATATTGTAGAATTTGAATATTGGGGTTGCGACCATAAAGATTGGTTTGATTTTCATCAAATGCATAAACATTTAGCTAAAATTTTTGGTTTGTGAAAAATGATATATATTACTTACAATTTAATCATTATAATGGATAAATACAAAAATAAATAAATAAATCAATTTACCACTCCTTTTTCAGCAACATAAATTCCAATTAAACCTTTGGGTTCATTTATAGCAAAAAGGCAATCACCATCAGGATTTAATGTTTTTAGTGGTTTTAAATTTGATAATTGAAAAGCTGATTTTAAGCGATTAGAATTTTCAAAAAAAATTTCTATTTGATTTGATTTTTTATTCCGAAGTATTATTAGGAACTTTCCATTTTCAAATTGAGATATTTTTCTAAAAAATATTGCATTATTAATTTAATACTGTGATTAATAATATCAAGCCCTACACAAAGCTTAGATACTTAAAATGCACTTAAAATATACTTAAAGTATACTGATGGAAGAGAACAAGAACATTTTAAGTGAGTTTTAAGTATGTTTTAAGTATATGAATTTATACTCAAAACACTCTTAAAATATACTATATACTTAAAATATACTTAACATACTTTTGATGGTAAACTAGCATACTTGAAATACACTTAAAATACACTTAAAATGCTACTCAAAACATACTTAATTTTGTTCATTATTAAAAAAGGTATGTTTTAAGCACATTTTAAGCACCTTCAAGTAGATTTTAAGCATGTTTTAAATACATTTTAAGTACCTAAACTTTTTGTAGGGAAGAATATTGAATAATTGATTACCTGAGTTCATATCTTTCTGGATCTATTTTGAAGGAAGTATGCTTATTGCTGTCAAGATGAAGTTTTGGAACATATAACTCATTTTTTTGAATATTTGAGTTTTCAGACTCTTCCAAGCGTGTTTCATATAATGTTATATTTAGGTGATCAGGTTGTATTGACTCAATTTCATAAGTAAGTTTTAAATACTTATAAAATGTTGTTTCTAATTAAAGGTAAATTTTTGTTAATGAGTTATAATCACAACAAAAAGATTAACTACTTAATTAGAATTACCTTCAGCTTCTATAATTTTAAAAATTGGTCTGTAATTTAAAAATAAAGATATTAATAATAAAAATTTTATAGCATAAAAATCATTTAAAAGTAATTTAATTACCCATCTGGGAATTTTTCTTCAAGTAATAGGCAAACCCTTGTGAATTCTTGTTTTTCTATTGCTTTAATTTTTTGTGATAATTCCTTGCTTAATTTTTCTTCATAATATGTTTTAACATTTGTATATTTTGGTATTATATTTTTGACATTCTCGGAAAAGCCTTTCCTCCATTTTTTAAAGTTTTCAAGAAAAGAATCAATGATTACACTTTTCTTTTCTTGTGAAATATTAAATATTTCAAAATTAGAAATACTAATTGATTTAAAATCATAAAGTTCATTAACAAATTTAGAGTCAGGTACATGCTTTGCTATTTGTTTAGCTTTTCGAATATTAGGTTCAATAACATGAGGTCCAATGACATGAGATTCAGAATTTGGTCCAGTAGTAATAGATGCTAAAGATTTTTCTGCATGTTTATTTACTAATTTAGTAAGATCTGTTTCTTCTTTATCAGCAAATGTATTGCAAAAAAATTCAGAAAAACAGCTTTCCACTTTATTTGAGTCAGGGTTGTCTTTTGAATTAGTGTTATTTGTTTTCCATTTAATAAACATTTCAATAGTCATAAATGAACAAAAGAGAAATTTCTCTTTCAAAGATTTCCAGGGGTTTGATCTTATTAGAATAGATTCCTCTATTTTTTTATTTATATCAGGATATTTCTCATGGATTTCTTTGATTTCTATTTAGAATTAATAAATATCAAAATGTTTAAATGATAAATAATAATTCAAATTTTATAACTTACCTGAATATTCAAATTTGGGTATTGTATTATCATCTTTAATAGTTTCTTCAAATTTGCTATATATAAAATCAATAAAAGTTAAAAACCATCCAATAGTTATAAAAAAAATTTTTAAGCAAGATTTATACCTGTAAGTTTCTTTTAATTTCATCCATGCCATGTTTGTGATAATTTCTGTATCTCTTTTAATTTCATCTTTTATATTTTCTTTTTTCTTACTAGTTGTTTCTTTTTCAGCTTTTATGGATTCTTCATAAGATGATAATAGCTCCTTCTCATCATCTAGGCAAAATTCAATAAACTTTTTTAATAATGTCATGTCCATGGAATTTTTTTCAATCTTGAGGGAATATCCTTTAATGAGCTCTTTGAATGGAGTTTTATTATAAGATTTTGAATAAATTGCTGAATATCTTTTCATTATTGGGGATGATCTGATAATACTTTGAGTGATGAATGCTTGATGTGACACAGATTCAACAACTATTTAAATAAAAAAGGTAAGCTAATGAATGGAATTGAAGATATTTTAAAGAATTGAAACAGAATAGTGATAATACCAGTAGGTTGCATAGAGGTTCCATTATGATGAATGATCTTAAGGTCTGGTTGGATGTAGTTTGGTAGTTGGACCTAACATGTTTATTACATGATAGGTTAATGTAACAAATAAATTCATAAATACAAAGAAAGCCTTCTAACCTTAAAGCCTTCATATAACTGGAAATCATTTTCTTCTTGGCTTTCTTTGACTTCAAACTCATAACATGCATCATCATCATCATTGTTATTGTCATCATCACTATTATCACCATCATTATCATAGCCATCATTCCTTTCATTTCTTATTTCCCATTCAAAAGACTTTAAATCATTGTTACTCATTAAACATATCTGGTGATCAGTCAGTTTTGTGAGATACCTATAAATGTAATTTTTTAGTCATTTATTATAATATGATACAATGAGCAATTGGTATTAGAACAAAAATCTGTTATACTGAAAATTAATTAGTAAATCTGTAAACCATTAAATCAAGACTTTTGTAGCCACTAATACTAAATCAAGTTCCACTAAATTGAAACTCACATGTAAAAACTTTAAAAAGTTTATATTTACCTGTGAAAGTTAACCATACTTTTTTTAAGATGATCAGATGCATTCTCTTCATAACAACCAGGCTCAGGCCAATGAATTACTAAACCAAGATTAACATTCACAATCAACAAGTAGATTCCTGAATGAAGAGAAGGACTTTCAGTTTTATTTGAAGATACAAGCAAATCATACCTAAATAGATAAATTTGTTAATCGTGAACAATAAAAATAATGGATGAAGAAGAATCAATTCAATTTACACTTTTTGGTTAATAATTTTTTTAATTAATAGTAGCTTTGCAATCAATTCAGAGTTCCCATAGCAGCCAACAAGATTGAAGGAGACTCTATTCAGTTTTTTATAACTAATATTTGAAACAGACTTAAAACTTTTAGGAACCAATTCATTACAAAGCTTTTCTAATGATTCCTTTGATATGATTATTTTGTTAACTAGAAAAAATAAATTATAGCAATAAATATCACATGATATTGACAAGTCACATTATTAATCCCTATGAATAATTAAGATACATACCAAGACCATTTGATCCTTTGTCTTTTTTTAGATCTAACAATAGATACAACCCAGGAATACAATCTAAAAGATCTTGTTCCTTTTTAATATCCTTGTTCAAATTAGCATATAAATTTTCACGTTTTGAAAATATCTCTAAAACTTTTTCCTTGATTTTTTTATGATCATCTGATACCATTTTATCTGATGTTTTAGTATTGGTGGATGATTTAATGGGCTTGGTCACGATTACCAAACTTTCAGTGTCAAAACTAAGATTTTTTGAAGCAGTGCTTTTTTTGATAAAAAGACCAGATGATTCATCCAAATTTTTAGATTCTGAATTATCACACATTGTCTTGCCTTTGTTTAAAGAGCTTGTATTGTTAGTTTCTGGATCACCAATAGTAAGTATCTTATTTGGTTAAATGGTAATGAAATAAAGAATTAATCAATTCTTTAAATATCTCGTGAAAAGTCCCATTCTTTCCAAATTAAGAAACGATTGTCGGAAACTTTACATTAATTGGGGTGTGTTTGGATATGAAATTCTGATTGGCTGATTTGAATTTCACATAAATTTATAAAAAATACGTCCAAGATAAACAATTCGTCAAAGAAAGAAAACTATCATCACGTGTTGAAAAGAAGTCACCTAGTAAGTTTTATTAAAGAAACAAACAACAAATCATTATGTTGCCTTGCTGTATTATGAGTTTGAATATTAGATTGTTTATTATTTATGTAGCTGTTAGAGATTAATGCTAACGATATTAAATTCTGTTTTTTTTTGTTGCTCTTAGAGAATCATCATTAACAGCAATGGCAACAAATAATCAACAACAGTCTTCTTATCACTACTATTACTACAATCACAAACAAGTAAATGATATTCTCTTTGGATGGGTAATGATGACTGTTTTTAATGAACCTGGATTTTTGGTGTCGATCCAATTTCCACCCACAAGAGCAAGAATGGACAATTAAGAAATAAAACATAAAATTGAGTAAACCGGTATAGTTTTGGAAAATTAAAAAGCACATAAAACAAAAAACAAAAAGTTAGCCATGCCAAACATTCCCTCAAATATAATTCAAAAGTTACCTTCAGTTTTATAAGAAACAATTTCTGTCATCATTGCCAGGATCAAACCCAACACATTGGCAATTTTCTATCCCAACGGCCAACTCTAAAAGCACCTTCACAATCTCTTAAATTTTGGGTATCTGGATACGAAATTCTGATTGGCTAATTTCACGCGTGTATGGTATGTTTTAATGTCGAAAACTTTTAATTAAAATCAAGCCTCAAAATGAAAGATTAACACGTCAATTATTTTAAAAATCATCATATCAAAACCGTCTCAAAAGATTCCATTTTAATAGGTATAAGTAGCCTTTTTCATTTCCATCAAATTTAAATTAATATTTACAGTGTTATCTAATAATTGATAAATCCACCCAACATTTAAAATTAATCCAATCATGTTCAACTTTCAATATTTGAAAATAAACCGTTTTAAATATTAAATATTACAATCTAATTTTTAAAATCATCAATCTCCACTATTTTCGCCATTTGAATAATCAATTATTGATGATTAATGTTAAATGTACACCAAGGTTGGGTGACAAAAAAATATTTTGGTGTAAAAAGTATTTCGTCAAATGGGCACATTGACGAAATGTGACGAAAGGGTAAAGTCAAAGTCAAATTATGACAAAAATATAAAATTCAAATTTATTAAAACAAAATTTAATTTTAAACATTTTTTTTACATTGTAAATCATGTTTCTTGGTTGGATACTTAATTTTTGTACGCAAAGTTTTAGTAGGAATTGCTGCTTCACATCTATTGCTGGTTTCATAACTTTCTTCAAAATCTGTAGAATCATCTGATAATCCCGATTGTTGAAATGCTTCTTCATTTACTATTTTAATGAAGTGTAATCATACATCAGACACAGGACTTCCTGTAGCTAATTCTTGATTATTGTTAAAGAACCTTCAGGTATGTTATCTAATTTAATGTTTACAAATCCATGTTATGTGATGATTATTGAGAAGGAATTGGTGAATTTGAATTTTATTTACTCTATAGTTTAAAAATCTATAAAATAATTGGTTAATTTTACTGCTTTGTTGATTTCGTCAAATTACTCAGTGTAGTAGAAATCCCATTTCGTCACATTTATTTTGGTCATGTGACGAAAAGGAGATATTTCCGTCACCCAACCTTGATATACACTTGATAATTCTGACATTTATTATATTATCAAGTACTTTAAAGAGTAGTGACTTATCGAGTTCACCTGTATGTTGCCAATTATTTTTATTAATTGATACTTTTACAAAGTATTTGTCAAACATTTATGATGATGAATAATCAACTCAAATTTTCTTAGTAGGTAGTGACAGTCTGACCATATGCGCTGAGTAGTAGGTATGATCATAACGTCGTGAATACTTTATACTAGCAAAAACGCATTGGTTTTGAGGTGGGACCATTGGTTTGACGGGCTGGTGAATAGTAGAATAGTTTTTTAGCGGAGCAAATAAATCTTTAGGGTTAATTATAATTCTATTGACCAGTTTACACATCAAAAATACTCATGCTTAACATCGAGATGCAATAAGATATAAAGGTTTCAAGCTCATAAAGCTCATGAAACTCATGCGTTTATCAATGATTCAATAGTAAATTTCAATTGAAATCTTTTGCCTTCAAACTAATTTTCATTTGAATATTAATATTAAGTCATTTTATCTGAATATTTCTGTTATAAAATAATTTTCCGAGTTTTAATAATAACATATTTTTTAATTTACGTCAGTACAGGACTTTGTCTCCGAGAATTATTCAAATTCAACACTTGAAGCTTTCATGAAACACGCACACAGACACGCTTTACTAACAAATGTGCCAAATTTATCAAAATACGCATTCAATTTGCTATATTGTGTTGACAACTTTAAAGGAAGCCATATCAAAATTGTTCTCGGTTATAAGAAGTACGAACCACCAATATATAGAAAAGAATAATAATATACAAATCTTCATTTATATGGACATTGAATTCACGAAACGACCAACAGTAGAAAGAACTATCCTGAATGCCAAATTCCTATATGCCAATTTTCTTTCTCAAACTTAATATTATACTATTTAGTATTTTTCCCACAGAAAACAGTATATTTTGTTTTGGTCTAATTAGAGTTTGCATTTTTGATGATTGTCAAAAAAAAAATTATTTTCAAAATTTACTGTATATACCTAACTTTTAATGCTAGTTACCAATATGACAAAAAAAGACAATAAACGAAAGCTTGAAGAAGTTGAGGTTGATGAGGATCTGATAAAAGAGGCTAAAAGACAACGTGAAATATGGTATTTATTTATTTTATTTTATTGTAATTGTAATTGTGATTGTTTAAATGTGTCATTTACATTAAAAAAACAAACACAGTGAACTTGTAAATCGTCGACCAAAGAAAACACCAAAGAATGGACGAAACTTCATTATCGAATCTTCAGAAAAATCAATTCCACAAAAAAATATAACAAAGTAAATTAAAAAAAGTTTCATTTCATTAATTAATTAAATTTATTTATTTATAAACGTCCTAATTAATTGATCATTATAGACTTGGTAAATATATAGCAATTGATTGTGAAGCAGTAGGTATTGGCCCTGATGGAACAGAATCAGCACTTGCCAGAGTCACAATTGTTAATTTCCATGGAGTGGTAGTATTGGATAAATATGTAAAACCTTTGGATTATGTGACAAATTTCAGAACAGAAATCAGTGGAATAACTAGAAAAATGCTCATAAATGGTATAATATATATATATATCTTAATTATTGTTAATAGCTAGTGGTCAATGATATGGTGAGATTTTAATTAATTATTATTTTATGTTTATGTTTATGTAAAGCTAATAAATTTAAAGATGTACAAAAAGAAGTCTCGGATATAATCAAAGATAGAATTATTATTGGACATGCCATTCACAATGATCTAAAGGTAAAAGATAGATAGTAAATAAATGTTTAGTGTACATACATACTCCTCACTCTTACTCAAATCCTCGCATCCTATATGTGTGCACAGTTATTGCTATTAGATCACCCAAGCAGCATGATACGAGACACTTCCAAATATAAACCATTTCGTAAACATTCTAATGGTAAAACACCTTCTTTAAAAAAATTGGCCGAAACAGAATTAAACATAACAATCCAAGAAGGAAAACATTGCTCCGTGTGTATATTATTATATGGATATTATGTTTATATAATTAATTACTGGAAACTAACGCTCTCTCCACATTCTCTATTTATAGATCCAAGATGCTCAAACTTGTATGCTTTTGTTTCATAAACATAAGAATGATTGGGAACAATTGGCACTGAAAAGAAATTATAAAATAAATAAAAATAGCTTTAAAAAAAACAATAATAATAATAATAATAAATAAATAAATCATTTTTTATTATTACGAAATACTGTTTGCAAATATGAAAAATTAACAAATAATAATTAACAGAACATTCAATCAACATAAATTAAATTTTAATGATGACTCTTTCAAATTTTGGTTTACTTGACTAAATTGTATATATAATTACAGAGTATAGCGTTTTATTAAAAAAAAAACTGTTACCTCTAGGATTTCGAAAATCAATATCATACGGAGGTTCTAAAAAAACCAATCTTTAATATATAATATATGACTCTATTTTCGTCGTTACTATCTCCTTTCTTCATAGTAATAGTAAATAAAATAATTACCGGATTGGAATTTGTTTTCAAGATAATTGCCTGCTTACAAGAAATGGTGCCAGAGGTCTGATTTTGGTGTAGGCCAGCCACAAGCCTCAAAGAATGCCATATCTAATAATAATCGTTTTTTTTTTTAATTGACGTTACCGATTATGATGTTGGTTGATTTTTTTGGTTGAATGAGCGAAAGCCGCAGTATATATATTCTCGCCAATAAAATTTATATTTTGAAATACTGTGCGTGCAATTTGATTAATTTTATCTTCAAAAATTCGTAAAAAATACAATAGCAATAATAATAATAATAATTCCAATCAAAGTAGAATTTTCAAATAAGGTTTTTATACATAATGTTTCCAGGATCGAGTATGCTTGAAAATCAATTCACTACAAAACGTATTAGATTAGATTCAAAAGAGAAAAAAGAGCAACAGAATGGTTCAAGTTCCAAATTTCCAATTCCTTACGAAACAAATGATGATTCAGTAGAAACTGATGAAAAATTAATACCAATTAATTATAATTCTGCTAAACATGGAAAGGATTTCGTTTTTCCTTCACACTCTGACTTCCTAGATAACCCTGGTTATTCTCGACAATACATAAATAACAGTAATACAAAGACACCGATTAAAAAATTGG
This sequence comes from Entrophospora sp. SA101, assembly GCA_958430865.1. Classification (NCBI taxonomy): domain Eukaryota; kingdom Fungi; phylum Glomeromycota; class Glomeromycetes; order Entrophosporales; family Entrophosporaceae; genus Entrophospora; species Entrophospora sp. SA101. The sequence goes on along the minus strand of CAUDNR010001990.1, from coordinate 36,532 downwards.
TTATTAAACCACTTAAAGGTAATTTTGTGATTAATTTATTTATTTGTAAAAAATGGATCCATCCATATATCCTATTCAATAATTAGAATTATTGACACATTAAATTTTTTTTCGTTAATAAATAAACATATAGTAAAACCATCATTACCTTCAGATTTTGAGGAAAAAACATGGGCAAAACTTGCAAGTGCGATTCAAGCAATTTATAGTTCTAAATCAGTGAATGATAGTCTTGAAGAGCTTTATAAAGCATGTGAAAATCTTTGTTTACACAAATTATCTAAATCTCTTTATCAAAAATTGCACAGCGAACTTGAAAAACATATTTTGTTAGAGGGTGAACAAATTCAAAAGTATGCTTTTGTTTGTGCGATGATGATGTTGTCAATATATTGTAGTAGTGGTATTATTGATCTAAAAAAATTTTTTGTAGTAATCAAATAAACGAAATAAGTTTCCTCAGATCAGTTGATAAAAGTTGGAAAGAACATTGTAAACATATGGTAATGATTTTTATTGTTATTTTGAGATTTCTAATAATATTATTTTAATAGAAATCTAATAACATGTATATTATAGGTGTTAATTAGGAGTATCTTTTTATATCTCGATCGTACATACGTACTTCAAACTGGTGGAATTTTATCAATATGGTATTATTTTTTTATACAATATACATAAATATACATGCAAATATACAAATATACTGATATACAAATATATATGAATTTTCTTGTAATTAATAATTTTAGGGATTTAGGCTTGGAATTATTTAGAAAACATATTATGATAGCATCTAACATACGTGCTAAAACTCTGAGTGGAATATTGTCATTGATCAAACAAGAAAGGTAACAATATTTTTGTCTTTTCCTTGTGTATTTTATTTATATATATATATTAATTTCAACTTTTATATACACTCTCTCCCTTGTATGTATATGTATAGAGATGGAGATGCAGTTGATTACGCACTAATCAAGTCACTTATTAGGATGTTCATTGATCTCAACATTTACTATCATGGATTTGAAATTCCATTTTTGGAAGAAACGCGCAGCTATTTTATGATTGAGGGTCAACGTCTGGTCAGTGAATTGTCTGTACCACAATACTTGAGTCATGTCTCAAATCGATTATCAATTGAGAGTGCAAGAGCTGCCGAATATTTAGATAAGAAAACAATGGATCCCCTATTAAAAGCTATTGATGAAGAACTAATAATGAAACATGTTGATACTATATTAGATAAAGGTTTTTCATTGATTTATTTCTTTTTTAGGGGAAATGGTTTATTTTTTTGGCAAGGGATAAATATTAATTTTTGTTTGATTTAAATACAACGTATCTATTTATAGGATTCATTAATATGGTTGATAATAACGATATTTGTTTTCATATCGATGAATTGAAATCTTTGTATAATCTTTTTTTAAGAGTCAATGCTCTAGATCAAATACGGTCACATTTTGGTTCTTACATCAAGGTAAAAATTGGTATTCGATGTCCAGATTTTTGATTTTTACCATAACTTCCAATTCTCACAAACTTTTAAATTTTAAATAGAAAACTGGTACACAAATAGTTACTGATACTAATAATGAATCAGACATGGTTTCAGAATTGTTAACATTAAAATCAAGGATGGACTCGATTGTTAACGGTCCATTCCAAAGTAATTACAACTTTGTTTATACTGTAAAAGAAAGTTTTGAAATGTTTATTAATCAACGACAAAATAAACCCGCTGAACTAATTGGTAAGTGGTTATTGGATTATTTATTGTTTTTTTTTTTTTTTTTGGTTAATTCACAACTAAAATTAATTAATTAATTTATTGGTAGCTAAATATGTGGATCAGAAATTACGTCAAGGAAATAAGAGTATGAATGATACCGAAATGGAACATATGTTGAATGAAGTGTTAGTTTTATTTCGATATATACAAGGTAAAAATCCTTATATATATATGTATCTTCAAAATAAATGCGAGTATTTAATATTCCTAATTTTTTCCATTGTTTTAGGTAAAGATATATTCGAAGCCTTTTATAAACGTGATCTTGCCAAAAGACTTTTGCTAAACAAAAGTGCATCGTTTGATTATGAAAAAAGCATGCTGACTAAACTAAGAAAAGGTTGGTTTTGTCTCTCTACACAAATATGTATATATGTGAAATTTTATGTACATGTTAATTGAGCTTAATCAATTATATATAGAATGTGGACCTGGGTTTACTGGTAAACTTGAAGGAATGTTTAAGGACATAGATTTATCTCGCGATTTCATGCGCTCTTTTCAAGTAAATATAATAATTATTATTTAAACTTTTTTTTTTATTATAAACAATCGCTGTCACATACATATTCTCACCATATATATGTATAAATATATATAAATAAATATTAGGATTCAAAAGCATCCGAAGAAATGAAAAGATATAAAATTGATTTTTCTGTTAATATCCTAACACAAGGGTTTTGGCCTACTTATGCGCCTAATCCATGTAATTTACCACCATATGTAGGTTTTCGCTTACTCTAATATTTTTTTTTCTTTCTATTTTTTTTTTTTTTTTTTTTTTTTTGAACAACAATATATTTACATATAAATGCGCATATTTACATATAGATGACACAATGTCAAGAAATTTTCAAGGATTTTTATTTGAGTAAACATAGTGGTAGAAATTTAAAATGGCAAAATTCTTTAGGGCATTGTATACTATCTGCAAATTTTCCACTAGTATGTTGCAGAGAATTCTATTTGGGATTTCTAAATCAATAAATAGATTTATTAGTTACTCAACTAATGTCCATATATATATATATATATATATATATATTCATATATAGGCAAATAAAGAATTGGTGGTAAGTTTATATCAAGCAGTGACATTATTACTTTTTAATAGTTATGAAGATATATCACAACGAGTAACCTACGAAGAAATAAAAGAAATCACAGGATTGGGTTAGTAATAAAAATTTTCAATTCCTGGGATAGCATTACGTCTTTCTTTGGCGTACCTTTTTATTGATTAGTAATAAGCCTCATGCAAGAATCAAAGAAAATTATTTTCATCAATCAATTAATTATCATTGTTGTCGTTTATTATTATAATAGATCATAAAGATCTTACACTTACACTTCAATCGTTAGCATGTGGTAAAACACGAGTTCTCACCAAATTTCCAAAAGGAAGAGATGTCAATAAAACGGATAAATTTGCTATTAATGAAAAATTTGATGTTCAATATTATCGTGTCAAGATTAATTCGATCCAATTAAAAGAGACGGTTCGTTTATCAATAAATTTGTTCATTTATCCATTCTCTGATTCACACACACACACGCACACATATATATTGATAATTGTGATTTTTTCCCCCTCTAATTATTAAATGAATTTATAGCTAGAAGAAAATAATGACACAACAGAACGTGTATTTCTTGATCGTCAATATCAAGTTGATGCTGCATTAGTTCGTATAATGAAAATGAGAAAATCATTAACTCACAATGAAATTGTTACTGAATTATTAGGACAATTGAAATTTAAGGCCATGGTAAATAATCATTATATAATAATAACGATAATTTATACTTCTTGTATCTAATTGTATTAATTAATACATATCTATGTGTAGGTTTCTGATATTAAGAAAAGAATTGAATCGTTAATTGATCGTGATTATTTAGAAAGAGATCCTGATGACTCATCGGTAATCAGATACTTGGCTTAGTATTTACAATAATGAATAACTAATATTAGCATCAATTATTGCCACCGTTGCTAATAATAATAATAATAATAATAATAATAATAATAATAATATTTGATTTTGTATATTTATATAACAATAGCAATTAGTTAGCAATAATGATATATATAATTTTTTTTTGTATTTATTTTTTTTCTCTTTAAAAAAATTAAAAAAATTAAAATTTATTGAATATGAATAAATCAAAATCATATATACACATTTTATAAATAAATACATAAATACATACATATATTATATATTAAAAAATAAAACAAAGTATGATTTATTGCATAACAATAATAAACGTAGTAAATATAATATCGATTATATAATATAATAATAAAATTAAAAAAATAAAAAATAAAAATTATATAATTAAATAAAAAAAAATTCACAATAAAATAATATGCAATATATACAAAAGAAATTATATATATAAATATATTTTAGAAAATTTTTTATGCCCTAAATAAAAGAAACAAAGAATATGTTTATATATATATATATATATCTTATATATTCAATTTACTACCAAATTTAAAGGGTTTCATTATCATTCATTAATTTAATATGTTTTACTACGTTAAAATAAATTAATCCAATACGAAAAAAAATAAAATAAAAATAAAAGTCTACATTGATCACCACAATAAAAAAAGCTTTTTTTATTGTTGTATAAATAATCCCATAAATTAAAACAAATATCTTTATAATTCCAATTCAGTCCAACCTAATCCGATCACGCTTGCATTTTCGTCATTTAATTTATGATCTTGTTTCTGTAGTAATATCTTTTGGTTTCTTTTTCTTTGTTTTATTGTTGGGTGATAATTTATGTAAATTGTCATTAATATTATTTGGATCTCTATTATTGCCAACTATTATTGTAGGTCTAACAGCCTCATCTCCTTCTATTTTTATATGAGATCTTTTTCTTGCTGCTAGATCATCGCCATATTCTTCTCCGTCACCAATATTTGTAAAGTTGATCTTGTCTTTCTTGGATTTTTTGATATGATTTTTAAACTTATCATCGCCGTCATCCATCCCTTCTTTACGTTTTTTCGACGTGCCGCTACCACCACTATTATTTTGAGATTTTGAACTTTTTGATATAGTATTTTCAAGGGTGTTTGATTTTCGGTTTAATTTATTTGTTGCTTTTGTTGAAAGTTCATCTTCTTCATCAACTGTCTCATCAGATTCTCCATCATCATCATTCTCATCTTCGTCCTCCTCATCATCATTATGATTTTCGTCACCGCTATCTGATTCTTGCCCATTTTCTTCCTCTATTTCATCCACTTCATCATCATCATCATCATCATCTGTATAATCTTGTAAATCATTCCTAGATTTTTTTCCTAAACTTTTGGAACTAGAAGCGGTTTCTTTATTGTCATCGGTGGTCTCAATCATATTTGATGATGAATTATCCTTATTTTCCATATAAGTTTTATATTCAATTTCATAATTTTGCCTTGCCTGTTGAAGTTTGGTTTCATATATCTGATATTAATTAATAATGATAATAATAATATTGTTATTATTTAAGTTTAATTTTACGTTGATTTTTATAATAGATAGATGAATATGAAAATATGCATGCATGCATGCATGTATGCATGATTATTATTAACACCCATTACTAACCTTTTTGTCATCGTTTGAAAGACTTTGCCATCGTTGACTAATAATGCGTAAAATATCGTTCCATTTAGTGTCGGGGAATTCTTTACGTATTTCATCTTGGACATCTTTTTGGTAAAGGAGAAACGCGCTAACAGGTTTTTTTGGTGCATTCGGATCAACAGGTTTTTTTATTCTATTACGTTTTTTCTTGGTTCCATTTTCAGTATCGGCGCTGGAATTGGCCTTGCTTCTACTGCTGCTACTATTGCTAACGGCATTGCTTTTACTGCTATTATGTTTTGATGATGATGCAGCTATTGGTTTAGTTAGTTCTTCAATTTCCAAAAGCGCATCATTTTCTAAAGTATTTACATTTGATTTATTTTTATTTTTACCACTTCTTATTGTAGATGAAAATTTATTATTAACTGCGGACCTTTTAGAATCATGCTTCATAAAAGATTTCAACAAAGGATCATTTTCAATAAGCGAATTAAAATATTCCAACACGAAATCTTTGGTATCGTTTTGTTGTTGATTCTTATCTTTCCTTGATCCTTTACTGCTACTGTTACTACTATTATTAAGATTAGCATTAATATTTTCATAATTTTTGAAAATCACATCATTTTCAACAAGAGTCTCGACATATCGAAGTAAAAAACTTCTTAGATCCCCCGAGTTAAACTCTCTAAGTAAATTTAAATCACGTTGCTCTCCGATTTCATTCTCCAAAGAACTATTATTGGTTGTTAATGTACGAGCAGCCGTTAATAAACAAGTGGCAGCTCCTTGTAAACCAACCGCCTAAAAAAAAAGATAAAAAAGTATAATTAGTTTTATATTTAATGTTTATTATTATTATTATCACTATTATTATTATTATTATTAAGGTCACTTACTAAATTTTTTACTTGTTGCTCATTAAGTGTAAGGGACATTCTAAATTTATACTTTTATATATATATTTTTTTTTTTTAACTTGTATCTAAAATACCTTTTTTAAATTGCTATTTAAAATGAAGGATAATGATTCGTTGAAGAATGATCAATATACTTTATGAAACAGCTTTTTATGAAGTAGAATCAACAAATGTTTTGCTTTTATCACTAAATTAAATACTGATGGTTATTTTTGTTATTAATATAATCCACAATGATTAGTCCAAATTTTTTTTAAAAAAAAACAACAAAAAAAAAGTAGAACACGACTTTTTTTCCCAAAAAATTTATTATTTATAATTGTTGTTTGTTGTTGGTTGTGCGGTGTTTGTGTGAAGTATATATATTTATGTGTGGATGGATGATGGGACGATGAATAAAAAAATATATTGAAGAAAAAAAAAATAATAATTTTATGCTTATGATCTACATAAATCTAGCTAAATATATTATATAATTGTATTACAAATATGTCATTTAAACAACTTTGCCTCAAATCAACAACTCACATGGTTTGTACCCAACAATCAGGTTCTTCGAATTTTCCGGAAAAAAAACTTTGAAAAGAAATCGCCGAATTTGTAATGCCGGCAAGAAATCATCCAGATATATATCCAAATGATACATATAAAATATGCTAATTAATCTCAAATCCACCATAGAGCCAAAGAATCACAGCATAATTAGGAATATTTTAAAAACAGAACAAGGTGAAAAAATTACCCTTTATGTTTTAACATAGGTGCTCAAAGAATATTTGAAGGATTATTCATAAATTTACAAAAAAAAAGAAAATAATAAACACTAGGAAAAGGAAGGTAGAATGAAAGCGAACAACTACCTATAAAAAATCGGAAATCTTTGGAAGAAAAATAATACGGGCAAAGTCTTATGTTTGCATAAATCTTTTTTAAGTAGTATCAATAAATGACGATACTTATAATACCAAGTACTAAAGTTATACCTGCTGATCATAGCCAAATAAACTTACCATCAACTTTCTTTTCTCTTTGTATATGTGTGTTCTGAGGCATAGTTCATATATTTTGTTACTACCTTTTCATAATCTTCATCTTTTAAATTACTGACTGAAGTTTTGCATTAGATCCTTGGACATGCTGATTACGTTTATATATAATGTATGTAAAATATTATACATATCATGTTAACTACTCAAGAGAAAATGACATGCTTGGATTTAGCCAATGTTGGAAATATTTATGTGAAAAGTTTTATAATGAAAGAGACAAAATTATTCTGTAAAAGTAATATCAGATCGAATATTTGGAGGAAGTTTGGAAAACTATTGAATTAGGAGGAATTGAAAAATCCTCAAAAGGCACACAGGATTGTTTATCTAGGGAATTATTTGATATAGAGAATAAACTGGATGAAATTGAAAGAAAGAAAAAAAAAGCTAGAGGCCCAAATTGCTGAATTAGTTTAGATAAGAGCAAAGTAGAAGAAAAGAGAAATGAAAGAGAAAATTCTCGAAATTTTACCCAGAATGACGAGAAAACGAAAAATAATAATAAGTTTGGAAACTAATTCAATCATTAAAGGAACTAAATTACGAATCAATCCAAGTTAAAGGCAAAGTTCTTAATGACTTGCGAGAAACAAAGAAACAAGAGAAAAAAGAGAAACAACATGCCCAAATATAAGACAAGGACAAAAAAATAGACTGTTTAAACACAGAAAACAAGCAATAAAAAAAAAGCGATAAGTATTTATTGAATTTATCTCCAAGAAATAATGAGAAGAAAACCAATTAAGAAGTCGGAAAGAAAAATCCAAATATTACAGGAAATCAAGAGCAAAAAGAAAAAATTCCTCCGCGAAAATATCAAGAAAACACAGAAGAGTTGGAAATTAGCAAATCGAGCAGAAATCGGCTCAAGTTCGGCAAGCAGAGAAGCAATTAAATAAAAATCCAGTTAACCAAAATCTAAATTTCTCTTTTTTTCTTTTAGTAATAATTATTGAACCAATAAAATAAGGAATTGATTCATTGTAAATTTTAATTACTGAATAAAAATATCATTTATTAACATTATATGTTGGTTTGGAGAAGTAATATCTTTAAATTATTATAAAGGTATCTTGATGCTTAATATCCGTTAGGAATGGTGTCGATATCGGGAATGATAGGATTTTTTTATAATTATATAATGCTCAAATACTCCATGGAATATAATCTCCATATATTTGTGTCATAAATGCTCAAATAGTCCATGGAATATAATCTCCATATATTTGTGTCATAAATGCTCAAATAGTCCATGGAATATAGTCTCCGTATATTTGTGTCATAAATGATCTAAATATTGATACTCTTTAACTTCTCGAGTAACCACGGCGATCATTGTTATAAGGTTTGCAGCCTTTTACCATACAGAACTTGCATTTGAACTATATCCTATTCCATCAACGCCATTACTTTTGACTGGTAATTAATTGACTTGGGACATGCCGATTATTTTATTGCAATAAAGGCAAAACAATATTTGCGGTTACCGAAAAATCTTGGCAAGTCTTTTTAAACCAATGGATGAATCTATGAATGTATGAAATCTTTTTTTAGCATATCTTGCCTCTTCAAATGATTGTTTGACTGCCTCAAAACTAAATATTCATGAGACTAGAGCTTGTATCCGTCACCCGAATCCGATGATAATAATATAATAATATTATTTTGCATCACAAAATTTTCTATAAATTTATTACGATTAAGCAAATAAATTAATTGCAATGTAATAATAATAATAATTCCATGTTGTACTTTTATCATTTGGGTTTAAGTTCTGATGTCTCTTATTAAAATTAAAATTAATATAATTAATATCAGCTCAACATATGACAGCATATTCTATACAAAAAAAATATATGCAATTTGCATGTGAATTGTGTGCTTTGCCCCTACAATTTATGTGGAATATATGTAACTGTTTTCCAGATGAACGTATTTTAAAAATATCTGCTTACGTTATTATTATTAGTATTAATAGTTTTGGCATATTAACATTGGAGTTTGAATGAGATTTTTCTTATGTTTGTCCCATGCATTACAGATTAAACTTTAAGATACCACCAATTTTGAAAGGGGAAAATACATTTCTTTAAGGAAAAACTATTTGCAAAAGACATTAAATCTAAGAGATTGAACTTGGCTGTCATTCAAATTCAATAGAATAGAGCTAACCTTCTCACTTCTATTCAGGACCCTGGTAGAATTCCGTGACATAATCGAGGCTTCAATAGGTCTTTCAGAAAAATCCCAATATGTAATTTCAAGGTATTTTCACCTTGAATTTTCATCATATCATAGCTGATAAGTTTTGGGGTCGATTAAACCTTTCTTGTGGAAAAGGAAGTTTAGAACAAATTGTAAAATTTTATGAATCTTTATCCTTTTCTAGTTTAAAACTCGCTATTTGTGAGCTTGGTGCTGTTGTAACTTTTCTAAAATAAATATATTAATAATAATTGTCTTATTAATTGACTTATACCCAAGGTCAACCTTTTATATGTTCCTTGGACTTTTCGCTCTTTACCTTTTCTAAATTCATTCAGCAAAATTATCGGATTTTTAAAGCCATTTTTCATGATTGTTCAGACTACTAAAGTAGGTTTGTTCTGAGGATTAGCCAGTCCAAGGCAAGGAACTAACTCCAAAGGTCGTCCAGTAGCGATTTTTAAAGTTTGGACGAAAGTAGTTTTTCCTACTCCTGGTAATTAACGATAGTTCACCAGTAAAGACATTTGTTTTACAATAATAAATAATATAACAATTGTTTATTTGCTTATTATTGATCTTTTTAAATTTGCTATGAATGAATTTTAATAGTATTAATATTTAGTAATAATAGTAATTCACAACAAATTCACAGAACCAATGAATTTTTTATACAAAAAATCTGTTTTAAATAAATTCGTATATAACATGAAATTTATAACTGTCAAAGTAATTCAGTAAAGAGTGAAGTAACTTGGAAATTTGCTATTTTCATTGCATGTAATTTATTAAAATAACAAACCATTTCGCGGCAGTTACCAAGAAGTAATTGCAGGACATCAATAGAAAACTCGGATTCTATTTAATATACCACCAAGTAATTCGAAAAACATGGAGTTAATTCAAGAATTCGAAAAAAAACAATGTTAGGATAGATGCTATATACTACTACATTTATATATAACATTTATGATTTGAAAAAATAATTGATAGGTCTAAATAGCATAAAGATAGTCAATGGCGAGGGTGATGACGATAAATAAGTTTTAACATTAAATCATCAGACAAAAAGAGTTACGTTGAGCATCAAGGTACAAAGTTTACCACAAACTCTTCCCTGCTTTTCGTTCGACGCATCTGATGTCAACTTGTCGTTTTCCGTGAGGGATTAGCAGATGTTACAGTCTCAAATTTTCATTCAATTCTATTTCTTATACTTTAGCAAAAAAAGAAAGAATTTGAAAACAATCCAAGTATTTACTAACATTCTAATCTATATTTTGTACTCTAATTAATTTATCGAACGTAGAGATATTATAAAGTCACTGATATTACTAGTGTTACTACTATAATTGAGAATCATTATGTGACGTTATGTTCACTTTGCCTAATTTTGTTTCATAAAACAAGTAAACAAATTGTAACAATTGTGTATTTGACCAATTGTACTTATAATAAAATCCCACTAATTCTGAAGATGGTGATAACTATAGCTTTAAAATTAATGTTATTAGTGTTAGTAGTTTTGTCAATCATTATTCCTCTACCTATACTATCACTTTTCTAGTTTTTCCGTTCTTATATGATGTTAAAGTTGATGTTGAAGATGTGGATGTGGATTTAGAAGCAAGTAGCATTACTAGTCGTAGGAGTAATAATATTAGTCACTGCCTCTACATTTCTTAATAACTTTATTATTATTAATAATTAATTATGATTTTATCAATTTGTTTGATCTTTTTCTAACAGAAACGTTGACCACAACACTATCACCATTATTTTAGACCGATTCATCTGTTGCTTTCTTCTCTCCTCTTTTTCATACCATTTACTAATAATCCCGGCTACAACTTTTTATGATGGTTGCAACCAGTTTTTTAGCAGATCTTGATTTAGTGGATTTAAAAAATATCCGAAAGATCAAGTACATATATTATTATCATCAATATGAAAATCCGTCAAATACAAGTAAAATAAATATAATAATAGTAATAGTAATTGACAGATTGGGTCTTGAAATTTTTATCATAAATCCGCAAAATCATGACGAAATTTTATATTTTATATTTAAATATTTTAGAATTGTTAAAGTGATGCATGAAAAGAACGCAAACACAAAACACCTTTAATTAATAATCGTATACTGAAATCCTTTTTTTTTTCACATAAATTATGTGCATATCAGCTATTACTATTTTGGTTAAAATTTTTTCATTTATGATTGTAGATCGTTTTTTGCTGGATCATCAATTAACACTGATTTTAAAATTTTTTCCAACAAATGATTATTAACAACTCTCATAGATGTTTTCGAATTCTTTTCAATCAATATGCAAAGAAAAGATATTCCTTCAAAGTATCAAATTTTATAAGAAATTCATCATCGATAACCTCACCGTTAAATAATAACGTTCATGAATTCAAAAATACAATCGTTCTTGATCCACCTTCCTTTGTTCAAAATGAACCTGGAAAACTTTTACCAAGCGCCTTTTCCGAAAATCTTTCTCTTCTATATGCATGTTTAAAGACTGGCGATATAGAGCGAGCAGAAAGAATACTAAATATACTACACAATTCTGGACCAAGGGAAATGAAGCATTACCTGGACATAAGTGTTCATAATACATTTATCGAAGAATTCATAGAATCAACTCCTACTCCAAGATTAAATCAAGCTTTAATATGGTTTGATCGATTGGAACGTTACGATGTAAAACCAGATTTAAAAACTTTTGCTATATTAGTTAAAGGTTACTTAAAGTAATTATATTACTATCATCATCATTGTCATCATCATCATTATTATCATCACCATCTCCATCATTACTATTATTATTTACTTACTTTTGATCTCAATAAATTTAAAAGGTTGGATTTGGATTTTGTTAGTTTCACAATGCTTAAAGTTTTAATTGATGAAATGGAACAGAATGGTCACACTTTTGAGCAATTAATGAATGCTCAATTATTGTCTGAAAAAGATATCATCAAAGTTTTGCAGGTCACTATAATATATATATATATGTGATTTAAAATATTTTTTAACATTATATTATTTTATATTAAAATAAAAATTTTATTTAGTTATTAAAATCAGATCAAGATAGAATCAGTGAATCAAAGGTACTCATTGAAAAGGTCGAGGACGCGATTGATAAACAAGAAATTCCTCAAAAAATTGAAGATGATGTGGTAAAATCAACAAAATCAGATCCTGTAAGTATAGTGTTTTTGATTAACAATAGTGCAATTTTATTGTCAATTTCTTATATATATATATATTAATTATTCGCATAATTATTCCAGCCAATTGGTGTAGAACTATTAAGAAATACTCTTTCCGCACTTCAACATGATAATTTAAATTTATATGAACAGCAAATGAAATTGGAAGAAAACGCAATTCAAGCTGCTATTGAACGTTGGAAACACGACACAGATGCACTTCTTAAACACGACGATAAATTACTTTTAAAAAGAAACAGTCCACTGAAAAAAGTTATGTGGGAGTGGCATGAAAAATTGGAACCATTAATTAATGAAGAAATAAAAAGATGTAAAAATCCAAAGATTTTAGCTAAAGGTAAATAAGATTCTGCACGCGCGCACGCACATTAAAGCACAAACTTATCAAGTCTAATTAAAAAACCTTTCCCTATTTTAAGATGTTGATCGCAAACTCTACGGTCCGTTTCTTCAACTATTAAGTGCTGATAAACTTTCAGCAATAACAATTTTAGAATTTGTGCGTAATCAAAGTACTGGCGGCGTTATTCAAGGAATGAAAACTACTCGCCTGATAATATCAATTGGTAAATCAATCGAAAATGAATATAATGCTGAACAAATGAAAAAGAGGAAAAATAGAATGATGGTATTTTCATAAATTCTACTCATCATTCATCCGTCCGTCCATCCATCCATCCATCCATTCATCATCCATCCATCCACTTATTTAATAATTCTATTCAAAATCCATAGATTCAAAAAAAATTGAACGTTCATGAACTTTATTCATCTGGAAAACTGTTTAATATGGCAGTTCGTAAAGTTACGGCGAAAATTGAAAGAGAAAATTCTAATTCTGAGTGGCAACCTGAATGGCCGACACCTGTTAAAGCAAAGGTGAGATTATTTAGTTTTTAAAATATATATATACATATCAATAAACAAAAATAAAAGTTGTTTAATAAAATTTGGTATCTTTATAGATCGGCTCACTTCTGGCATCAATGTTACTAGATTGTGCAAAATTAAAAGTCTTTGCACCTGATGTTAAACTGTATATATAAATAACTATTATTACATTCATTACATTACTCTACATTATATTACCATATTAATTTATTTTTTTACCAATAGAGTTCAAGAAGTACCTGCTTTTTACCATACATATGAAATGCAAAAAGGAAAAATAATTGGAATAATTCAATACAACCCTCAACTTGTAAAATTCCTATCATCTAATTCTGTAGTTGAAACTTTAACGCCTCGTTTGTTACCTATGCTGGTTCATCCTATGCCATGGTTAAATTATAATAGTGGCGGTTATTTAATGTCACCAAGTAAGAATAGAATTACAATCACTTATTCAATTATCTTTGTAAACTATATATGTATATGTTGGTTATTTAATAATAAGTTTTCGGATTTCTTTTCACGCTCACTATTTTTTTTTTAATTGTAAAACTTTAGCTATTGCAATGCGAATTAAAGAATGTCCAGAACAATTAGCCTATTTAAAAAAGGCTTCAGATGAAGATTATCTTGGTCGTGTATTTGCAGGATTAGATGTACTTGGTTCAACCAAATGGGCTATTAATAAAAAAGTATATGAAGTAGTTTTAGAAGTTTGGAATAGTGGAAAAGCTATTGCTGATATTCCTCCGTCCAATTTAGATTTAACAACTCCAGAAAAGCCAGAAGATTTTCTTATAAATATAGCCACAAGAAAAAAATGGTATCGTGAATGTGAAGAAATCCAAAACAAGATTCGTAACAATCACTCTAAACGATGTGCCACCAATTATAAAATTGATATTGCCACTGCAGTAAGTTATTTATTAATTTTATTTGATTTGATCTTATTAAAAAGATATAATCTAAATTAACGCAGTGTGCATATTTATTTATTCATTCATTTATTTAACTATTTATTTATTTTATAGTTTTTGGATAGGCCAATGTATTTTCCACATAGCTTAGATTTTCGAGGTCGTGCATATCCAATACCAACACATTTAAATCATTTAGGTGATGATTTATGTCGTGGTTTATTGCTATTTGATGAAGCTAAACCGATAGGTAAATCTGGTCTTAAATGGTTAAAGATTCAGATAGCCAATTTAGCTGGACATGATAAAGCTTCATTTGATGAACGATTAAAGTTCACGGAAGATAAACTAGAACTCATAATGGATTCAGCAGACAAACCCCTTACGGGGAAATGTTGGTGGCAAACAACAGAAGATCCTTGGCAGTGTCTATCAGCATGTATGGAATTAACGAATGCACTTCGATCTAAAGATCCAGAAACTTATGTTTCAAGAATTCCCATTCATCAGGATGGGACATGTAATGGATTACAACATTATGCGGCTTTGGGTGGTGATTTAGAAGGTGCTAAACAAGTAAACTTGGATCCGTCTGATAAACCATGTGATATTTACACAGGAATTGCAGAAAAGGTTCAAAAGTTGATAAAGAAAGATATAGAAAATGGTAACAAAAATGCTACAATTTTAGATGGCAAGATAACACGTAAAGTTGTGAAACAAACTGTAATGACAAGTGTTTACGGTGTGACGTTTGTTGGAGCTCGATTACAAATAGAAAATCAGCTCAAGGAAATCAAAGAACTTTCCCGCCTTCCTACCACAGAAATACGTGAATTATCAAAGTATGTCACTCATCACGTATTTAGTTGTTTAGGAGAAATGTTTCATAAAGCTAGATTAATTCAAAATTGGCTGAATGAAAGTGCCAAAAGAATATCTAAAAGTGTTCCACCAAATGTGGTGTTAAATACAGATGAAGAAACCAAACAAGAGATAAAGGAAGATCACAGATCAAAAATAAAAGTTGATGATTATAATAATAACAATGATGTTATTGATGATGACGATTATGATGGCTATATTAGTAGTAATGATAATAATAATAATGATAATGATAAACCAAAGGGAAGTATTGTCAAATTATCACCCAGTAAGCCCGGAAAAGATCAAATGACAGCAGTTGTATGGACTACACCATTAGATTTGCCCATTGTACAACCATATAGAAAATTAGGAAGTAAAACAATTAAAACAAATCTTCAAAATATTAGTATTGAAGATCCTGATGTTGCTAGTCCAGTAAACAGTCTTAAACAACGTGCGGCATTTCCACCAAATTTCATCCATTCACTTGATGCAACACATATGTTAATGACATCGTTAGAATGTAAAGAACAACAACTGACATTTGCATCAGTACATGACAGTTATTGGACTCATGCTTGTGATGTCGAAAGGATGAATTTAATAATTCGTGATCAATTTATCAAGCTTCACGAACAACCTATTATGGAAAACCTTCGCAAAGAATTTATGGAAAGATATAAAGGCTATAAGGTGCCTGTTAAATTGCCTACAGATAAATATTATGAACTACTTCGTAAAAAAGTAGGAGAAATCCCTTCACCAGCTGATGATGGATACGAAACTATTTTAAATTTAGAAGATATCTTGGACATTACTGATAATTTTCAATTCGGAGAACCTACCGGACTGCTCAAAGAATTTGACAATAAAGAATTGGCTGAATTATCATCAGAAAATATTAAGGATGCATTTGCAGAAATATCTTATGACTTGGAAAACGATATCGACGATCCATCAAAGCATTTGGAAAGTGAAGAAACATCAGAGATTATAAATGACAAAAAACCAAAATCAAAATATGTTTATAAATGGTTTGATATAGCATTTCCATCCTTACCTGAAAAAGGAAATTTCGATGTTATTAAAGTGAAAGAAAGTAAATATTTCTTTGATTAACAGCTAAACTTTCGGTTCTCTATTTAATTATATATATATATATATATATAAATTTAAAATAGATTCAATTCTTAATTTTTTTTATTTGTAAATTTTAATGTAAATTAAATTAATTTTTCTTTTTTTTTTTTGAGTTTTATGAAAAATTTTAAAAAAATTTATGTCCAAACATCATAAATCATCCTGTTTGTTAAATTGAGTACTTAAGTATTTATTTTGTGGCTTTCCCATACCTCTTTCTTTTGAAAGCTATCAAAAAAGACATTGAAGAAGATATGTTCACGCCTGAAATAATAAAAAGAAATTAATAATCATTATTATTTCTAAAACGTAGTCGGTATAATATGGAAATACCGAATGCTTATTAAAACAATATTTGACAGCTTTACAATCTATTCTCGAGATAATTTTTAAAAATTATTGGTTTTGAACTTTACTGCAGAGATGCAGAGGATCTTAACACTTTTAACACAAGACTTGATGAAATCGAACAAGTTCTTGGACGCTATCACAATAATTTTGGTAGAATCGCCACCGAATTTGAATCAATTAACGGATCTATCACAACAATGCAAAATGAAATTGATCAACGTTCTGCAATTATTCAAAGAATTGAATCTGATTGACCAAGTGAAGCGAATCAATCCGAATCCTCTTCATACCTCCGGTTCTTCTGGCGAGATAATAAAGCCAAAGTCATTCATTGATTATAATTAGTGGGGTTGTAACCCCAAGATATAAATTCGACCGACTTGATTTTTTTGATTACAGGCTCAGCCCGATTATCATTTACAGACACCACTTTAACCATCCGAATTCGCTTTAAACAAATCTTCGATAGGATTAGGACCGAAAGAAGCTATACTTTTGATGAGATGTACTATTCTGTAGCAATGCGTATTCGTGAAATTTGGAGGGAATATTAGGCGGGAAACGGTGAAAAGCTTTTATAATAGAGATGATGATTGTAGGAGCAGTACAGTAGATCAAATTGGCGCATGGATACATAGTATGAAATTGTGAGATGGGACTCTCATTTTATGGGTTAGGGCTTGAGAGATTCCTCCTTTAAACATGATCTGCTCCATTCATTCTATTACATTTGCTTTTTTAGTTTATCATAATCAACGAAAAAAAAATTAATAAAGATTCTTGCCCAAAATTCATAATGTCAACACGAAACATGTCAAACTCGTTTTTTATTTTAGCATTTGACACAAGCACAATATGAAAAACTAATTTGATTCTCGTTTTCCTTCCTGTCCTTCAGAGCAATACGAGTGAAAAAAATGTATTTATCACCCATCGTTTTCATTTGGTCCATCCATTAAACCACACGATGAGAAAACGTTGATATTTTCCGGATAAATGAGAAGCAGTTGAGGTATTTGTTCAATATTGAGAGATCCTGAACAGTGTCGGTTTGTAATCGAGACAAGAATCACGTCATGCTCGGCTTTGTAGTTTTTCACTGATGCCATTGTTGCTTCATATCATTTTTTAATGGATGGTGTGGAAATAGTAGTTGATGCATTGCATTCCGAGCAAAAATACCGCTAATTTCTTTTCAACATCAGCAGAATCAAGAACTAACGGCGATTAATATTGGTACAGTCAAACCTCATAAGCCGAATCACTATAAACCGATTTTCGCTTTATAACGATGTAAAAGTGGTTAACCAAAAAACATAATTAATTATAATTGTAAAATAACCATAAGCCGAATTTTGATAAGGATTTGACTGTGCAACCAAAGTTTACTTAAATCTAATCCAGCTGATCCCACATAAATTGGTTTGTTAAGTAAAGCTTCTTCTTTTCCAAGATACACACCAAACAAGTCATCATTAAATACTAACAGTGTGGTTTAGCTGAATTCTTTATTACGGCACGTTCTGAGTACCAGTTATCTTTTAGTCGTATCAATATAATTTCATATATTTTCCATTGTCTTACCATATACAACGTTATTCATAATTTTAAAGGAGTCTTTTTCAAATCCGTTCTTAGAGAGTTTGGTTATACAGTACATCATATCACAAGACCACAGTTATTAAATATCATTCTAATGTTCTAGTTTCATATAACAAGTTACTATGCGAGTAATCCTGGATTTATACAGTGTCCATTATAGAAATCAATCGTCTAGAAGGGGAGGTTGATACAGAGAAAATTGATATGGTTATTATCATGAAGGAGGAGAAAGTTGAACCGACTAGGACAGGTAATTATTTGGATTGAATATCAATTTCACATTCGGTAAAACGTGACATCATTTCTCTTGACGAAGTTATTATAATTTTTCAAGGCAGGCATAAATCAATGTGCGCATACATTATTAGTTGAAATCATCATCAAAAAAATTTTTTTTTTACGGGGAGAAGGGAAAATTCAGATTACAACTTTATTTTCATTAATATGGATCGAAAACAAAAGTTGAAATTAAATATTTAATAATAATAACGAGCTATAAAACGGAGAAAAAAAAATCTAGAAATAAATACCACCTAAAAAAAATTTATTACCCCTATTTCCGCTACTACTAACCATAACTTCATTAATATATTTATTTTTCATAATAAATAATGTTTATTCTTAAATTTCTCTCAAATTGAATTCCTAATTAACCTAATGTCCAATTTCTAAATTCTTCCATGGAACACAGATTCATTAAGATTAGGGGCGCGGGTTCCTGATAATAATTCCTTAACTTGGGATGGTGGTTGCAGTCCATGTTTGTTTGCTCTATCCCATCTTTGTAACCTTGTAATTCCAACACAAGGTCCAAATTTGTAATTCAGATCGAATGCGATAAGGAATTTATTTTCTTCGCTAAGATTGTCATAATGAAGAACTTCCACATAATGATAAATAATAATATTAATTATTAATCCTATTAGCATTATTAGTCAATAGTATTTCTCAACTCACTTAATTTTGGTCTAACAGAATAAGATGATGATGATGATCTAGCAATAGAAGAGCTAGTAGTAGCAACATCAACTTTTGCAGCAATATTATTATCAATTTCTTGATATGACGACGATAATAATTCTTCATCTTGACCTAATTCTGATTCAAAAAATTTATCATTATTATTATATCGCTATTATTGTAAATATAACTATTATTAATAACATTTTCAGGATCATTATTGCCTTTTCTTAAGTTACACGTTCTTCTTGTTGTTTTGGCTTCTCTTTATCATTATTATTGTTATCAGTAGTAACAGTGGTGTCATTAGTTGTGGTAGCATCATTATGTCTTGATTTCTTTTTTGGTCGAGTGTTGTTGCCTTCATTTTTTTTTTTTGTGGGCCAATAAGTAATTAGACCTTTTTGTTTTGGATCATTTTTCTTTGGTGACATTTTTATTATTTTGATTGATAAATCAATAAATAATTTTTTATAATAAAGGTTGGAAAAGAAGATCTTGGATGTTGATTACCCCATAAAAAATAACAGATGATAATAATAATTTCCGTAAATCAGTCCGAAGTTGATTGATCTACCAATATTTTTTTTATTAAAAAATATATATAATGCGAATAAGAAAAGAGTTAGGTATTGTCAAGTCCAATTAGGTTTTTTTTTTTTTTTAATTTAGTATTATTTATTTACTAAATTGTATATAATTAATAATTATTAGAAAGATTTTGTGTAATTCCATTACTTAAAATTAATAAAATATCACTATTAAGAACAATATCAAATCGTAGTATAAGTAATAACAGTAGTGTAAACATTATCAGCAATGGAAGAACATCTAATAAAAAACCTAATATTATTATTATTAATTCAATTAATGGTGGAGTATGTATTTTCTCTTTTCTTCTCTTCCCATATACTCTTTATTCTTTATTATCTCTGGTAATATATCTTACTCATATATTTATTTATATATCATAATGATATAAATCAGAATATAATTTATCCACCATCACTAAAGCTTATTACAAATACTACTACAAGATCTTATTCTTCTGCTACAAATAAATCATCTTTTGATAAGCGTAATATTTCCAGGGTAAGCTTTCAACTTTACAAATACAATATATTATTTACTTATATACACTCACACTCACATGCATATTTATTTAATAGCAATTCACGTGGCAAAGTTTTGCAGTATTCATTGCGACTGGAATTGGTTTATTTTTTTATTTCAAATCTGAGAAAGAAAAAATGGTGCAAAAAAGTAAATATCATCATAAAAAGTAATAATAACAATTACTATTATTATTTCTTTTTTTTTTTTTTAATCAGTCAATTTTTTCAAAACAAATCAGAGAATGAAGCAAAAGAAAATAGAAACATTGGTAGTCCTAAAATAGGTGGACCATTTGAATTATTAAATCAAGATGGAAAAGTTGTTACTGATAAAGATTTTCTGGGAAAATATATTTTGGTTTATTTTGGTTTCACTCATTGTCCTGACGTTTGTCCTGAAGAGTTGGATAAAATGACTGAAGTTACTGATGCCATTAGTAAGTTTTTTAAAACTGAACAAAGGTCTTTGGGTCTGTGAATTGTGTTGAATTAATAAATAAGATATTAACTGGCTTCTTTTTTTTTTGTATAGGGAATGATCCAGAATTAAAAGGGATTGTCATAACACCTATTTTCATATCATGTGATCCACATCGTGATACAGTTGAAGTTGTTCGGGAATACCTTAAAGGTAAAATCAATCGGTCAATGTTAATTAATCAACTAGTTAACTAGTTGAACAATCAGTTAATCAACCAATCAATCAATCAATTCAATCTCACTAATTTATTTCAAATAATAGATTTTCATAAAGACATTGGTAGGCTTAACAGGATCATTTGAGAAGATATCCAAGGTGGCAAAAGCATATCGTGTCTACTTTAGTAAACCACCAAATGTTAAAGAAGGTGAACAATACCTAGTTGATCATTCGATATTTTTTTATTTGATGAATCCTAATGGTGAATTTGTTGATGCTTATGGTAAGAGTACGAGTGCTAAA
The DNA here is from genome assembly GCA_958430865.1 of Entrophospora sp. SA101. NCBI lineage: Eukaryota > Fungi > Glomeromycota > Glomeromycetes > Entrophosporales > Entrophosporaceae > Entrophospora > Entrophospora sp. SA101. The sequence goes on along the minus strand of CAUDNR010001990.1, from coordinate 14,920 downwards.
GAGGTTTACAACAGTGTCAAAAATCATATTAAAGATTTTACAAATTCAAGTACACCTATTCCAAATGCTAAGTAAATAAACATATTTATTTATTAACAATTATTAATAATAGAACGCTTTTTGTTCGATATAAATGTTTGGAAAATTTTGACAATTATTAGAAATCCTGCTTATTTTATATGATTTATGTGAATTATTCAAACTCGCTAACCTTCTATTTTTACAAACCGTTTTTATAAAAATGTAATTTGCAATCTGCAATATGCCTGCTGATTGTAAATTAGAATTTGCTGACTGCAAATTGCAAAAGGGCTTGTCAACGAACTTCTCTAAACCAAATTTTTGAGAAGGATAAAATCAAAATTGTAGCGAGCAATTTTTTTTTGTATTGAATTTTTTTAAAAAATTAACGACCTTGCATTTGCGAATATCCCATTTTTTATTTTATTCGAGTGATTGAGATGCATTCTCGTACATTATATTAGGAAAAAGTACTTGTGGTCAACTGTGCCGTTCATCAAAAATAAAATTAGAATTGTTAGAACTGCTGATAACAAATTTTTTGATAGATGGCCTTGGTTTGTCGGGACCACTAATGTGGAAAAAAATATTAATATTAAAGTCATTATACTCAAGTTGGATAGTGGATCACGACTCCCTAATTCAGATAGAGTTCCGAACAAGTTGGTGGAGTCAAGTTTTCTGTTTTCGAATTGGGTCGTAAATTAGATTTGACCTGACTCATCCGGACAATTATAATTGAACTGGTATTAACAAAAGTGGGTATAAATTGGCTTTTTTTTTTGCTGGTATGTAAAAACGGGTATGGTGTGAAATTTCAGGGTATTTTTTTGAACATTTACAATTTATAACTGGGATGATATAAATGGGGTAAAATCAGTTGTTGATCATATTATTTGTACCACATTTGGTATTGGAAACAAGGTTACAACTGAGAACGCAGTGTGAGCTTTTGCTTTTCGTGTTACAAAACACGCACACCGTGCTACGCGAGAATAAAAATTCAATCAAGTTGGGTTTTGCGTCATTTTCATCGCAAAGAGCAAAAAAAATGACATCACTCGGGCCAAGACACTAGTCTATTTTATTAAATTCGAAACATATGAATAGGACAGCCGTTCAAACTTTTTTTTTGTTATTTTTTCATAGAGAAATTCCTCTCAGGCCATTTCAGCGCACGAAACTCAACCTTCTACATTCGGCCACATGAAATAATTGTCGGTATTATTATATATACAATGTTATTACAGGAGAGACCATTGATTGATTGATCAATTAAAATCGTGAATTTAAAATAAACATTTAATGTGGGTTTGATTCATTTTGTCAACAATCACTTCACGAACAATTGTTTCATTAACAAATGGTTCGAATTTAAGAAGCCGGTAGCAACCATGCGACAAAACTTTTGAAATAGTCTAATAAACCAAACCGTACTACTTGAAAATGTATTTAAAGGGTTGGTTTTCGACTTGATTGAAGAATAACTCTCTTCCTAACTCTTCTCTTGACCATATCTCTCGATAT
>CAUDNR010001979.1:59460-73698 GCA_958430865.1 Entrophospora sp. SA101 | reverse complement strand
AGTCAAGATGATTATTACTAAATTAGGCTTTTAACCCTTTACGCTGCCAGCCCTGTTTGTATCGTAAATCGAATTTTTGATGAGCCGATCCTATTTTTGTGATTCCCAAAAGTTCGGCTTATCGAGGTTTGACTGTAGATCTTTTCACCATACCAACTACTGATCCACACAATCTATTACACTTGTTTTTCTGTAGAGTTTTTTGATTAATCCAAAGCTGCCATCACATTTGAAATATGCCTCTAAAAATGATGTCCTTACATATGGCAATATCAGACTTAAATTAAAATGAATTCTAAACTTTTAAACCATTTTGTAATATGAAGTCACAACAAGATGGTCATTATTACGGTAATGATGTGGTGATTGAATAAAATGTAGTTGACCTATTGCTAAGATAAAGGTAGGAAAAAAAGTCAAAAAAAAAGAATATATGTTTCCTAAACCACCAAAATTGGTTGATGGCCGTGATTTTTTTAATTAATGCATTAATATTGATCATAAAATTTGTAATTCGTTGATATTGGTCCCCTGAAAGATGTTTCCCGATGCCATTATACCGACAGGACATTATACCGACAAGACGTTTTCTAATACATTCTATCAGCCTAGCATAATATTCTTTGTTTTTCCATAACCATATCATGTCATTATCATTATCCGTTAAATGACATATTAATATATTGGTGTGTTGGTTGATTGGCTGGCCAATCTATTTAAGTCTGTTAAATCATTTATTAGCCGGCTAAGCTGTTTAAGTTGCCGATATAATGTCCTGTTAGTATAACGGCAACAGAGTCTGTCGGAGGAATGGACATGACCCGTTGATATTCATTCATTAACAAGAAAATAAATGCACACTTTTCCACATATTCCACGTGAATAATTTTACTGTAAACTTGCAATTTTTTTGAATCACCGAATATTTATTTATTCAATTAAACATAAAAATCAAATTAAAGACTTTGAATCATGATGTTATATGGAAAAGCAAAAAACAGCAATCTAAACTTTGTTCAGACAAACGCATTCTACGATATTGAATATTTTATGATGCTCTTCAAATCTTTATTCTTGAAATTAAAAATAAAATTAAAGACGAGCATGGGCCATTTAAATAAGTCAATTGGTTTTTCTATATAGGTTTCAAAAGTTTTTTAAAAAAGATAACGATCAAAGAATTATTGAAACGTTAGCAAAATGCCAATAAGATTTCTAAAACGTGATTTAACACGTGAAGATATTCTAGGTACTAGGCACAATTAGCAAAGAGATTAATCCGTCTATGAATGAAAGAAACGTCGATCGATTTATTATATTAAAAGATCGACAAAAAAAATTAATGACAATGAATTCAATTGAAATTTGGCCATAAATGTAAAATGACAAAAAGGCTATTCATAATAAATGTAATATATAAACCTTTTTTTACTCAATATGTCTACCTTGTTTTCAAACTCCAAATTCCAAAGTGCATTATTCAATTAGGGAATGTTAAAAGCCGAATATTACACGATAATTTATCAAATAAGGCTTTTTTTCTTTAATACAATTGAGATTTTTTCTACATATTGTAAAAAAGATTATGTAGTGGAACGAAAGCATAATAATAATAAAACTTTTCTGATTGGTCAATTTCCCCTGCTGATCACTATTACTATGTATTTATTCATTCATAGTGACAAATTGATCAATTAAACAACGTATGATCTTCAATGTATTGTAAACGGATCTTCACCAAGTTTCAGGTCTACTGGGAAATCACTTAATTCTCAGTTTTTGATACTCAACCAATAACTTGACCCATCTATAAAATGATATGTGATATATAAGTTATTGTCTGTGTTTAACAGTTCCACCTGGATATATATTTGTTTTTTTTAATTTTATTCATTGTAATCATCAAATCAACTCATTTAATAACAGAAATTAAATAAAGAGTTTCCGCGTCTGTTCAATTTTTTTTATGTTATTTTCTTTATCCCCTACAATTTATACACTGATATGTAAAGGTAAAAATTTCATCTACATACAATAAGTTGATTTTCTTTTCAGTTCATCACTTTTCGTTACAGGAGTTACTTCTTGTTGTATTTGAACATTTGTAATAAAGATAAAGTATGATCGGCTTCTTGACTGGAATTTGATATATATGGCTAATTGAAAATTTCGACATTTTATATTTTTAAATTTAATAAACAAACGCGTTGTTTATTTGAAAAACTTTATATTTATTTAATAAAAAAATAAATAATATATATATATATATAATAGATCAAAATAATCTTCTTTATTCTTTATTCTAAAGCCATTTCTCTTTTAATCATAGCAATAGCACGACCTGGATTTAAACCTTTTGGACATGTTCTAGTACAATTCATGATAGTGTGACAACGATAAACCGAAAATGGATTTTGTAAAGCTTCACGACGTTCATGACCATAATCATCTCTAGAATCTGCCATCCACCTATAAGCTTGCATCAAAACTGCTGGTCCAAGATATTCATCAGAATTCCACCAGTAACTTGGACAAGAAGTAGAACAGCATGCGCACAAAATACACTCATAAAGACCATCTAATTTTTTACGTTCTTCAATTGATTGTAAATTTTCACGTTCACCTTCCTTTGGTGGATTCTTTTTCTTAAGGTATGGTTCAATAGATTTATATTGTTTATAAAAATGGGTAAGATCTGGAACAAGATCTTTCACAACATACGCTATAAATTGTTAATTATAATATTAATTAATTTTTTTTTTTTTCATATGAAAAAATATATATTTACAATTATGTGTGTATATTAATAACTTACCATGAGGTAATGGATAAATTTTAGTAGAACTGGAATTACGATTAATCTTACAAAGACATGCCAAAGTATTTATGCCATCAATATTCATAGCACAAGAACCACAAATTCCTTCACGGCATGAACGTCGAAAAGTTAATGTAGCATCCGTTTCATTTTTAATTTTTATTAATGCATCAAGCACCATAGGACCACAAGAATTGAGGTCTATTTTATAATCAACCAATTTTGGTTTTACTGAAGGTTCATCCGGATTCTATATTACAAGTAATTAATATAAATGATCGTTTAGTAGTAGATCAATTATATTTCTAATAAACTCTTACCCATCGATAAATAGAAAAGGATTTATATAAAGGCTCTTTTTTGTTAATTGCCGTTTCCGTAATGGAGGGAGCGCTTGCCTTGTAAAATAAAAATTTTTTTTATTTTAAATTAAATAGAAATCTAATTAAATTTTTTAAAAAAATCAATCAATTAACTTACTTGCACTTCGGCTTTTTGAGAAGAGCTAGTTCTCAAAGAACGTATTAGACAAGCTTGTTTCTAAATATTCCTTAGATTCAGAATGGTTATAATATAAATTGATAAAAAAAAAAAAATCCAAAGAATACTTACGAAATTTAGATTATAACCTTTGACAGTTTTAATAAATGTTAAATTCCTTGATAAATTAGCCATGTTCTTCATTTTTTTTTTTAAAAAAAAAGAATAATTAAATAAAAGATCTAACAGATCTTGTAATGAAAAAAAGTCCTTATTTTTTTTTTTTTTTGATTTGTGTCCGAATGAAAATCTCAATTTTTTGTGTTCGTTTTTTTCTTCAATGATCTCCCAAAAAAGTAAATTGAACTCATGTGTTTAAAAATAATAATATAGAGTTTTCTATATATTAGTAAACAAGATGACTAGAAATTCACATTTAAACACAATCCTTGGCTCAGAACTATTTGAAAAAATAAGTAAATGTCGAGTATTAATGGTTGGAGCGGGTGGAATAGGCTGTGAACTTTTGAAAAACCTTGTCATGTCAGGTTTTCAAGAAATTGAATTGGTTAGCTGGTCTTTTTACTTTACGATTAAGAAATTAAGTTTAACATACTGTGAACTACTTTACTGATCCACATATTTTTATTATTACATCAAATAGATTGATTTAGATACAATAGACTTATCAAATCTTAATCGACAATTTTTATTTCAAAAACAACATATCAAAAAATCAAAAGCTGAAGTATTTAATCAAATCAAATATCTTTCTTTGATTTCAAATTGTTTTTATTTTGTATTTATTCAACTATTGCTTATTAGGTAGCAAGAGAATCAGCATTGAAGTTTAATCCAAATGTAAATATAACCTCACATCATGCCAATATTAAAGATCTTCAATTCAATCTAGAATGGTTTAAAAGTTTTGACATCGTAATGAATGCCTTAGACAATCTCGGTAATGATTTACATAAATACATATTTTTAAAACCTTATCCTTTTAAATTAATATCAAAAATATTAATTGTTAAGATGCCAGACGTCACGTGAACAAGATGTGCTTAGCTGCAAATGTACCATTAATCGAATCTGGAACAGAAGGATACTTGGGACAAGTTACAGTTATAAAAAAGGTTAAACTCAAAGATTCTATTACTTGGCAATGGAGACTTTTTCAAAATATTTATTTAATATAGAATAAAAATTTATATATACAAAATCAATTAGGGAGAAACAGAATGTTATGATTGTTTACCAAAACCATCAAGAAAAACATATGCAATCTGTACTATTCGTAGTACACCAAGTAGTCCAATACATTGTATTGTTTGGGCAAAAAGTTATCTTTTCAGGTATTATTATAAATTTTTTTTTTAATTTGTTAAACTATTCTAGTTTTATGATTAATATATCTCTACTAGTCAGTTATTTGGAATACCTGAAGATGATGATGATTCAGAATTGGATACATCACTTAATAGTGAAAATGGTACTAAAAAAATATTGATTAATAATGTTATTATTCATACCTTGATTAAAAAAATAATTTTTATCAATAAATAAATCAATATATATATATATATATATATATACGTATATTAAAGCCGAGGAAATTTCTAATCTTAAGAAGGAAACTCAAATTTTAAAAGAAATAAGAGAGGCGATCGGATCTGACGATTTTCCAAGAATGGTTTTTAAAAAGGTGTTTTCTGATGATATTGTACGTTTATTAAGCATGGAAGATATGTGGAAGTCAAGAAAACCACCCAAACCTTTGAATTATGAAACTATTGAAAATTCAATTGATGATAATAATTCACAATCTATTGATATGACAACAAATAAAAATATAGCAAGAAATCGAAATGTTTGGAGTCTTAATGAAAACCTTCTAGTATTCAAAGATAGGTTAATTATCAACAACAAATGAAAACTAATTTTAACAACATTAATGATATTGTGATTTTTTTATTTAATTTGATTTTTTTTTTTTTAATAGCATTCAAAGATTGAGTTCAAGATTATTATATGAAAAATCATCAAATCCTAATGCTTCACTTTCTTTTGACAAAGACGACATAGACACGTTGGACTTTGTGACTGCTACATCAAATTTAAGGGCGTTTGTATTTGACATTGAAAGAAAATCATGTTTTGATGTTAAAGGTGATTATCATATAAAATACAATATTTTGACTATAGATTAATCTATTTATATCATTGTAACTAAATATCTTTACAATTGGTTTTGTTTATTAATGGAAAATTTAGCAATGGCTGGTAATATTATTCCAGCAATCGCAACAACAAATGCCATCATTGCAGGAATGATTGTGATGCAATCATTCAAAATTCTTAATGGAAAATTAAACGAATGCAAAACTGTAACATTTATTTTTAACTACAATAAAATTCTTTTTTTAGTTTGAGTAAAAATATCTTTATTATTAACATTTAAAAAAATTTTTTATTAATTATAAATAGGTATACTTTGATAGATCAAGACTGCCACAAGTATTTCTTTCAGAGTCACTTAAAAAACCAAAACCAAATTGTCTTATTTGTAGTAATGCATATGTATCATTGAAGATTAACACCAAGAAAACTACATTAAGAGAATTTCTTGAAAAAATTGTTTTATTAGATGATCAAGATAAAACAGACATTGGTGATTATATGGTGACTCAAGATGGAAGGTGGGTATTATATGTGTGTGTGTATGAATGCATATTTACATGGTAAACCAAAAGAAAAAAATCCTTATTAAGTAAAAAATCTCTACAATAGAATGTTATACGATGTTGAATATGATGATAACCTTGATTCTACATTTGAACAATTAACAATCACTGATGGTAAAATGTTGATGGTGACACCAGAGGATGAATATGTACCAGCAATCTTTTCAATATCTCACAAGTAATAAATAATGTATTTTATTGAGAAAAATCCAAATATTTATCAAAGATTAACAACTAAATTTTATATTTATATTCTAATCAAATTTAGGGAATCTTTTGATTCTCCAGATGTCTGGTTTCAGGTCGATGGAAATTTTAGGATCCCCAAACCTATGGAAATAGATGCAAAACCACCTTCACAATCATCACCAACGTCATCATCCTTATCATCCTTATTCACTGTTGACAATTTATCAAAAAAAAGAAAAATTGATGAATCAGAAATTGTTAGTGTCTCGGCTGAATCGAAATTTCGTAAAAAATTATCAATTAATGATGATGAAACTATTATTATAAAAGATGATGATGATGCTGTGATGATAGTAGACCCAAAATTTGTCGCTCTTGATTAAATTGTGCATTTTTTAATAGCTAATATTATTATAATTTCTGTTCGTGTAACTTCTTATAATTTGATTTTTTGATTGTAGATCCCCATATTAACAAAAATTTTTTTTTGGATGATTACATCCTTTTTTGTTTTTTTTGATTAAAAAAAAATACAACATTCAAACTTATAATCATTTTTATATATAAAGTGTATCATGGCTCTTCCTACTGATATTGCTTCAGCTTCTCAAGGAATTCTATTATTTAATAAATGGACTTACGATGATGTAGAAGTAAAAGATATATCATTGACAGACTACATACAAATTCGTAATCCAGTTTATTTACCGCATACAGCTGGTCGTTTTTCCACAAAAAGATTTAGAAAAGCACAAGTAAATAATGTTTTTCTTTTTAATGTTGATAAAAGAATCAAAATCTCGTATATATAATCTGCTCGTTCAAAAAATCTTAGTGTCCTATTGTTGAACGATTGACCAACTCACTTATGATGCACGGGCGTAATAACGGAAAAAAATTAATGGCAGTTAGAATTGTAAAACACGCATTTGAAATTATTCACCTTTCAACTGATCAAAACCCTATTCAAGTTTTGGTTGATGCTATAATTAACACTGGTCCGCGTGAAGATTCAACTCGTATTGGTAGTGCAGGAACAGTTAGGAGACAAGCAGTTGATGTTTCACCTCTTCGTAGAGTGAATCAATCTATTGCATTATTAACAATTGGAGTAAGTTGTGATCATTTCTTTTACAAAAATTTTCTATTGTGATTATGATTATTTTGAATATGTTTCTAAATATATTATAATGATAACATGGTAATAATAGACACGTGAATCAGCTTTCAGAAATGTTAAAAGTATTGCTGAATGTTTGGCCGATGAATTAATTAATGCTGCTAGTTTGTATTTCATTTCATTTTTATCGGTCTTGATTTAAAAAAAAGAAAAAATTCTAATTAACAAAAATTTATGTTTTAATTAGAGGGAAGTTCAAATTCATATGCCATTAAAAAGAAAGACGAATTAGGTAATTATTATTTGACCTATTTATTGTTTTTAAAAAAAAATCTAATACCAACTAATTGATTATATTTTAGAACGTGTTGCCAAGTCTAATCGTTAAAGACAATATAACTATTAATCAGTATTATTTATTTACTATAAATAAATTATCTAAAGGTTCTCAAATTTTCTTGAACTTTCTAATTAATTCATTGTTTGAACAAATAAATTAATTTGATTCCACAAAATTTAACATTGAAGCTAAAATGATTGATTTCATAACTTTTGGTAAATACTACAACATACCAATAAGACTGTCACAAAGTCTTTTATTATCACTATTACTATTATAGTATAAATCAAAAGTAGAAAAACAGTTTTTAAATATATTATAAATGATCATATGTGTCAATTTGCGTATAATAATAAATTAACTGCAAACATCGCATTAATCCAAATATTTCGAAAGGTGGTTTGCATCACAATGAAACAATAATCGGCCTTTTCTTTGGCTATTTATTATTTAAAGAATAATTATGATACGCCTATTATTAAAAAATAAATAAAATTTAGCGTGAAATCTTACCACCGCTGAGACAAAGTTATGAATATAAACCCAAAATTCCTCCTCTTTTTCATTTTTCTTCTAACAAATTCTAAAAGTCTCCATTATCACTATTTTTAAGGCGAAATCGAACAATAGTTAATTGAGTAAGTAATCATTCCAATTTAACATGTTATCACGAGAATTAAATTTAACATACTAATTATTTTAAATCCTAAATTTAGTATTTTTTAGATTTAGCTTGAAAAAACTCAAATCTTAAGCATCATGTGGTTGTACCCAGGCCTCAATAAAATCCTTCGCATCTTTACCAAACACAACAGAGAATGTGACGTTCGTTTCTTCTGTCTGGATACTCTTTTCAGCAAAACTACATATTAATTGATATTGGTGCTTTATACCGTATTGATGTTGTTTGACGAAATGCCACCAAAGTTGTAAAATTATTACGTCAAATTTGCTGCCATTAAGTCAAAAATGACGCAAGTAAAATTGCTTTAAAGGCGAATAAAATATAAAAGCTCACAAAAAAACTTATATATTCCAAGGTCTTTTTTTAATGTATTTTTTTTGAGTATTCCAATCTCTCCTTTGTTTCATCAGTTGTTCCCAAGGAGTCAAGTTTTTCTTTTGCTGAATACAAATTCAGTTCCCACACACTCATACCCGAACATTATTATATTAATTAATATTAATAACGTTAGGATTCGGTACTTTATGTTCCAGGGTCAACTAATTTTAGTGTATCAAATGAAAATTTTACGCAAAAGCCTTTGGTAATTATTACTGTGTAAATAATTATGGAAGTTTTATAGTGTCAATATTGATTGATTAAGTTACTTTGCATCTTTATCTTTATTGTAGTGATCAACGAAAATTTCATCAAGGATAACTTCTGGTCTTCGCTTGAAAAAAGCATAACTTCAAAAGAAAATAATACATTCTAATAAAATAAATAAAACTCTGTGATAGAATCATTATTTTCATTAAATAAAATAATCGTTAATAAACCTTTAAAATTAAAACATTATCTTTATTTTCTTTGATAAAAGCAGCAAGTCTTGGTAAAAGGTAGCAGTCGTGGAGCTTTGGTAAAACACCATGTTTATTTGCTTTAGTGAGCAAGCAAGCAAGGTTAGGGTTAACATTGATTAACTAGTGAGTGCTAACAATGATTAGTAACGTAATTTGATTTAGTGAGTAAGCAAAGGTTTTTGGACTAATGTTGGTTAACTAGTGGGTGTTAATGAAGTAGTATTATTGTAATCGTAAATATAAGACTGTTAAACAAGCTACTCAATTTGTTTTGCAAGTAAACCAAAACGAGTTTGCAATCGGCCAATAAATGTAAACAAGGGCAAAACTGAAAGCATTGCAAAAGGACCATCTTTATTTATTTGGTACGACATAAAGTGTGCTCACAGATTTGTCCAAGTGCAAGAAGGAACCAAAGTAAATTCGTAAATTAATTAATTGAATTGACAAGAGTAGCCCAAAAGTCAAGCCATAATTGTTAATTAACCAAAATGATACCTCGAAATATCATTATTTAACAAGAATCAAAAAATTGTAAAAAAGTTTATTATTTCAAAATATTGTTATAAAATAAGAAATAAAATAAGGATGAAATAAAAAGATAAATAAAAAGAAGATAATAAATTTATAGCAGAGATTAAATTAGTCATTCATTGCATCTTTTCTTTTACTATTGTTACTAGAATTTAACATATTAATTAATATCGTTAGTAATAATTAATGAATAATAATTTTCAATTAATTAATAATGAAATTTTATTCACCTTTGTTAACATTTAGAAAAAAGAGTTACAATCAAGATTATTTAACGAACTATTACTTGTATAATTTTTCAAGCTTTTAAATTTAGCAATCTCTTCATCTAATATTCTACTTGTATGATATGCATCTGGATGTGGTTTGTATGCTTGTTGCGAATCATTACTACTGCTACTAGTAGTATTATTACCATTATTATTTTTAATAATTTCTTCAAATTTTTTATCAGCAAAAAGAAACAGCTCTCCAATAGTTGGTCTTTTTGATGGATCCGCATCCCAGCACCTCTGCATCATTTGCACATAATCATCAGGCATTCCAGGTAATATTGGTGGTCGTAAACCTTTTGCACATATATCAAAAATCAAACAATGATTGTGACCTCTATCATTAAATGGTGGATGACCTGCAAATATTTCCCACATTAACATCCCAGCACTATAGATATCATGTTCTTTGTATTAGTTTTGCCTCTAAGTAGCTCGGGTGCAATATATGATACAATTCCATAGACTTTATTTGATGATTCATCATCAACTGGTCCACATAATCCTAAATCTGTAATATAACTACAACCTCCTTGCAATAATATATTACCACTATGTAAATCACAATGACTTAAATCTTTTTTATGTATATTATTTAATGCCCAACATAAATAATAAAAGATTATAATTCTGTCTTTTAATGTTAAACTTGAATGATTTTTCTGTAAATAACCCCTTAAATTTCCATCTGATAAATAATTTAAAACGATTGCATAATTTCCATTATCTGGGAATTTAGTTATACCATTGCATTTAACAATCAATGGTGATTTGATTTTAGAATAATTTATTGCCTATTGAATATAAAATCAATTAGTACTATATAATACAGTATTGTTTATTTGTTTAAATGACAACTACCAACCTCATCAAAAAATCTTTTTCCTGGATTACTTGAATCATTTAAACTTTTTAATACTACTATTTGATCTCCAAAATAACTAAATTCCTTTGTATTTTCGTCATAATCAATAATAGTTCCTCTAGTCCATGTAGCGGTAAAAATCGAACTAAATCCATCTTCTGTCAACTTTGTTATATCATAAAATTGCTCAAAAGGTATCCATTCTAAAATATGTCTTGGCAAAGATGATTTCATTTGACATTGTTGAATAAAATCATCAATTATGTTATTTCCAGATGTCCAAGTGGTGAAAAGACTCTGTAATTGTAAACTAATACAATCTTCACAGAACCAATCAGAGTATTTTGTCAATTTACATTTGTTACATTCTTTTGGTTTTCCCAATTTATAACTTGCATTTTGTAATTCAAAATCATAAATAAACCTTTCTTCACAATATTCTTTTTCATTTTCAGAAAGCTCCTCATTTTTTTTGACTAATGAAAAAAAATAATCTTTTCTACTTTCGCTATCTACTGCATTAGCACCATTAAATATTTTTCTATAAGTTTTATATACAAACTCCTCTCTTTCTGATGATAACGATGATAATAGTTTAACATATGACATTATATAAAAATATAAAATATAAATTCGACTTGATGTTTAATGAATGTAGAGATATAAAAGCTGCCGTGTTATGTAAGGTTCTTTTCTAAATGTCGTAATTTTTATGTAGATTTTTATATTTAGTGTAATATTTTTTTTTTAATGCTTCCTAACAATTTTACCCAAATTTGAATGCACGAGAAACATTCAGTTATAAAGAAGACTCGTTAAAATCTTGAAACGGTAAATCCGGTGCAGTTACGGTAACAAATCACGAATCTTCTAACATTTTGTTGCTCCACTTTAGTAAACTGAATTGTTGGGATCAAAATCAAAGGATAAAACTTCGTAATGAGTCGTTTTTTTTTTTCTTTTTTTGGTATGCTGGCTTGAAATTAATTTGTTAAAATTGAAATTTGAACAAAAATATTTATTTGGCAATCGAAAAATTATCTATTTTTTTCAAAACGTCAGGGTTGGGCGGAGCAGATACTTGACCGAAAGGAAATCGTGTTCAGCTTTAGAGGTTTTTTGCGTGGTGTCTACCGCTGTCTACCATTAGGTCTTCGTCTTGCTCTGATGTTTTATATAGACCAATTGAAATTACCAAAAACCTGTGGAGACTTTACCTCAGATCCCAAATCGTCTCACGACGTGCATATTTCGGGACACAAGACCGGAATTCAAAACCATTTTTTTGTTATTATTTTTTTGATTTTAACCATTTGAGGGTTAGTGTAAAATTTTTTATTTTAATTTTCTTTCGGAGAAAACAAATCTTTGTCAAAGGGGGGTTTTTTTAATCAAGAAAAAAAAATCATAGTTGATTTTTTTTTTAACAATTGAAATTTGTAAATAACGTTGATGTTTGCATGAATTTTATTCTTCTATAGCGATAGATTTGAAAAAAAAAAAAATTTCAATCGATCAATTGGCCTTTAATCTGGGTTAAATACAAGGAAAAGATCACAAATAGATTGTTTTTTTTAGTCAAGAAAAAAAAAGTTTAGTTGATTTTTTTTAACAACCGAAACTCATAAATGACTTTTGTTTCACATTAGGGTTCTTCTTTGGAAAGGATCTTTTATTAAATTTATTAAATTCGTGAACAATTTCTCTTTGTACATGTAATAAATAAATTTTTGCTCAACGCAACAAATAAAAATATGACTTGGCTAATGTTGATGCTTCGAACGAATATATAGTCACCTCGCATTTGAATGTAACCTGTGAAACTGAATCATATATAGAACACTATGCACCTCGACCTCAAATTTGAATGCAACGTAAAAAGCAAAACTAATGCACCGTTTTTCGGGTAGCGGGTCTAATTATATATGTTTTTGTGGTAATTTATTAGGATACTCGATCAATGCACCATCTGGCCACGAAATAGTTTAGTTATTATTAAAGATTGCATCATTGATCATAAATGCATGATAGTATGCTAAGATGCTTCGCATCCGATGCTAATTTGATAATGTTGTTTGATGAAATGTTGTCATAATTGTAATTGTAAAATTTATTACGTCAAATTCGCTGCCATTAAGTCAAGTGAATTGCTTTAAAAGGCTAGCAAAATATAAAAGTTTACAAATCTCCTTTGTTTCATTAGTTGTTCCCAAGGAGCTGAGCTTTTCTTTTGCTGAATACAAAAGTTCAATTCCCACACACTCATTTATTACTAAACTCGGACATCTCTTATATTAATAACGTGATACATGATTAGGGATTTTATGTTCCAGGGTTAACTAATTTTAGTGTATAATTATTATGAAAATTTTATGTCAAAGCTTTTATAATTATTATCAAATTATAATCATGAAGATTGATCAAATTATTTTGCAATAATAGACCCATCTTTATCTTTATCCTTATTGTAGTGATCAATGAAAATTTCATTAAGGATAGCTTCTGGTTCTCGCAGAAAAAAAATAATAGATAATTAACATTCTAATAAAATAAAACTCTGATAATCATTATTTAATAAACTTTTAAAAATAAAAACAAAAAAACATTGTCTTTATTTAAAGCACTTTGATAAAAGTAGCCAGTGTAGTTGGTGCCTTGGTAAAAAGTAACAATCGTGGAACTCTGGTGAAAAGTCACGTTTATTTGCTTTAGTGAGTAAGCAAAGGTTTGGACTAACGTTGGTTAACTAGTAGGTATTGATGAAGTAATATTATTGTAGTCATAAACATAAGGCTATTTATTAAACAAGCT
This sequence comes from Entrophospora sp. SA101, assembly GCA_958430865.1. Taxonomy (NCBI): domain Eukaryota; kingdom Fungi; phylum Glomeromycota; class Glomeromycetes; order Entrophosporales; family Entrophosporaceae; genus Entrophospora; species Entrophospora sp. SA101. The sequence continues at coordinate 59,998 of CAUDNR010001979.1, read as the reverse complement.
ACTTAGGTTGTTTTGCAAGTAGAATTGAAATTGGTCAATAAATGTAAACAAGAGCAAAACAACTGAAACAGATCGATCATAAGTGAATAAAAGGAACCTTATAGCATTCAAAAGAGCCATCTGGTACAATTAAGTGTGCTCCAAAACGATACCTTGCAATATCACCATTTAACAAGAAACAAAAAATTGTAAAAGTTTATTATTTCAAAGTACTGGTTACAAGATAAGAAATAAAATAAGGATGAAATAAAAGATAAATAAAAGAAGATAATAAATTTATAGTGGAGATTAAATTAGTCATTCATTGGATCTTTTCTTTTACTAGAATTTAATGTATTAATTAATATTGTTGGTAATAATTAATGGATAGTAATTTCCAATCGATTAATAATGAAATTTTTATTTACCTTTGTTAACATTTAGAGAAAAGAGTTACAATCAAGATTATTCAACGAACTATCATTACTTGTATAAATTTTTAAGCTTCTAGATTTAGCAATCTCTTCATCTAATATTCTACTTTTATGATATGCATCTG